>JAOUQU010413044.1:0-21690 GCA_028566735.1 Ammoglanis amapaensis
AGTGCATGTTTTTGGACTGTGGGAGGAAACCGGAGTACCCGGAGGAAACCCACGCTGACACGAGGAGAACATGCAAAGTCCCCAGTCCGACCCGGGGATCGAACCCGGGACTTCTTTCTGTGAGGCGACAGTGATGACCACTCAGACACCGTGCCGCCCCTGGTGTACTGTAAGTATTTTAGTAAATATTTACCAAATACTATAAAAAAGTATTAAGTGAGTATGTTAGTAAACCTTATACTGATGCGATATTAGTTTTTAGTGATCATCTTAGTGAGTACTACAATGGTGTTCCTGTAAGTATTTAACAATTTCAGGGAAATAGTTCTGTTGTCCATAAGAATATGTTTACATAAGTATTTTGGTGAGTATTTATTTATTATTTATATTTAGTGTTTTTGTCCATTGATTATTTTCAGGGCACTTCAGTCGTGACCTGTCGACCCAGCACGTTTCTGATAATAAGCCCAGTTCTTTACCCACCAGGTCACAAGCATAATAGTATTTTAGTGGGTATTTTGGTTGTATTTCAGTAAGTCGTACGTGCACTTTTTAGGAAGCCCTTGTTTCGGATGATTTGTATTTCCCTTTTGTATTTTCTGTGCCTCCCAAAAGAAAGATAAATTACAACCCAGGTTTTTAACGAAGGACTTAATGGGAACGACTTATCAGTGAAGAAAAGGCCGCTTGTCATTTTAAGAGAACATTCTGTTGTTCACATCTCACTGGCACAAAGATTTCTTTTTCTTTTATATAAAGTGAACATACTCAGCCAAGATTTTTTTAATTATATCCTTTTTTTTTATTTGATGATTAAGTAAAAGGCGAAATACATGAACATAACTTGTTTGATTAGATCTGCAACTAATGATTGTTTTATTTAATAATTTCTTATTTTACACTTTTAGATAACATTCATCACAAGAATCGGTCATTCAATGAACAAGTCGCATCAAACATTTCCTCCGATTGTACGAGGAACCCGGAGCGCCCAGAGTAAACCCACACAGGCAGGGGGAGAACATGCAAACTCCACACAGAAAGCTGTGAGACCACAGTGCTAACCACTAAGCAACCATGCCACCCCTACTAATGATTATAATCCATTATTTGCTTTTTAGTATTTCATTATTAAATTTTTGGTAGTGATATACATGGAACGTATTTACATTTGTTTATTTAATCAGCATTTTAATATCGTTTTAAAATATAAACCATATCAATGACAGAAAACAATGATTAATTACATAATGTTTCAAATGATACACAAGTCACATCAGACAATTCGGAAACCGAAGCACCTGGAGTAAACCCACACTGACAAGAGGAGAACATGCAAACCTCGCACAGAAAGCCCCCATGCCGACTCGAGGATTGAATCTGAGATTTCTTATTGTGAGGCAACAGCCTACGTAAGCGCCCTCACGTATTTACATCAGAATTCTTAATAATAATGTTTGTAACATTATTTAAAGCGGTGTGTCATGATTTGGTTATTGGTACAAGTATAAAACCCACCCACTTACCCACTCCTTCTACCCCCCACCCACACACACACACACACAAACACACCATGACAACATAATGATATTTTACATTCACACACCAGTCTGAATTCTTACAGCATTTCTATCATGTGCCCATTTTCCCTTGCTGCTCGATGCCCACAGCACATTCACGCTCTGAAGTAATTCCCTTCACGACACGGACTGCAGGCAGTCTGTTATTGCCGGCGCTTTAGGGCAGGGACTGGATTCATATTTCGTACAAAAGCCCTCTCGTCTGGCAGACAATGCAGCCGGATGTCACTGAAGGATGTGTGGCGGGCTGTGCTGGATTATATTAACAGGCGAGTACGGGCGGTGTCGGAGTCTGTCACTTCACATTTCATCCCAGCAGCGAGGGGAGACGCTGAACGGCACTGAGGGATGGAGACTGGAGGCTCCAGGACGGGCATTGACTGCCAGCCAAACCACGTTATGAATCAAGGGCCGCTGTCAGGGCCGTCTCTGTTCGGGAGGAAACTGGCAACCCTATTATGAGTCAAGGTCCTGAAAGGAGAGGGGTCAAATATGGGATGATGAAGGAGAAACATGACATGTGTTAAGCTGCAGTGACACCAGAGACATCACCTCCCCTATAAAAGAAAGATAGAAAGAAAGATACGGAATGATGACTGGGGTGTTCGGCTGCGTCTCAAATCGCCCACTGTCCTAATAAAATGCTGCTTTAGTACTTCTGGTACTACTGGGAAAGTGTCGCACATAAACAGCACAAAACAAACCCAATAAAAGCTTCCAGATGGGAGAAAACTAAACTTGAGATTGATCTACTTAACAAGGATCTGATTTAGAAGGATCAGATTGAGATGATTAAATTCTGATTGGTAACATTCCGACTGTGATGAATATTTTCGATCAGCCGATTAAGATGGATCTGATTTAGAAACATCTACATATGACCGATCGAGTAAGGATCTGATTACAATGGATCAGATTGTAAATGGTCTGATTACGATGAACCTGAATGAAAATGGTTTAAGATTGATCTGATTGCGACTGATCTCATTAAAAAGGATCTGATTGAGGAGGATATGATTGATACAATGGATCTCATAGAGAAGGCTCTGATTTACAACAGATCTGATGGTGGATCAGATTAAAAAGGATCTGATTGTAAGGGATCGGATTGAGAAAGATCTGGTTGAGAATGAGCTGATTTAGAAGGATATGATTACGATGGATCTTATTAAGACCAATTTGATTTAGATAGATCTGACTGAAAAGGATCTGCTTGGCTGATATGGATCTAATTAACATCTGATTGAAAATGTTTTGACTGAATGAATCTGATGTGTATGAGGTGGCAGATGAGTGTGGCATTGATCGGACACAAAAACAGAAAGTTGTGTATTATGAGGCACGTTATGAGTTCTGCTATATTTCTTTCATCATCTTCTCATTCCAGTTTGATTTGCCTCCTGTAACCTGGAGATAAATCGGTACTGTACACAGAGCTTTTTGATTTCTTTAAGTGTAGTGTTGAGTGACGAACCCATGCACATCACACCTGCTCTATTCATGGCATTCTGAGACGACTGGAATTCAAAAACGAAAACGCTATTACAAATAATGACATCTCCACTGGAGCTGCTGTTCTGTATATTAAAGTTCAAATGACGATGAAAATAATACTTAATAAAAAAGCCATTAAAAGCAATATAATACAATACAATAAAATATAACAAAATAATTTAAAAAAGAACAAGAATAATAATGATTCAGCTCTTTATAAATAAATAACAATAATAATATTTAAAAATGTATAATTAAAATGCATGAATCATACAATTAAATATAATTTGATTAATTATACTGTTGAAAAATATATAGTAAAACTATTTTATACTGTATAGTTTAAATATCATACAATTTAAATTTTATTAAAATACATTAAAATATTATTTTAATACATTTTAATTGTATTAACTTAGTTATTTAGTTATTAATTCGTTTTATTAAAGTTATTGTTTTTGAATTGTTGATCTTTTTATTATTTATTTTTATTCATGCATATTATGTTTACTTTTGTTATTATTACTATTTATTATTAAATATATAATTTATATGGTAATTGTTCATCTCAGGCTTGTACTTAAATCATCAAATTCCATATCACATTTAAATTTTGAGCATTTAGCTTAAACATTTGTCCAAAGTGATTTACAATTGAACACTATTTTGAGCAATTGGGGATTAAGGGCCTTGCTCAGGGGCCCAGAAATGGCTAACTTTGTGCTATTGGGGCTTAAAGTGGTGACTTTCTGATCTCTAGTCTGGTACTATAACTATTAAGTCTTCACTGACCTATTAGAGTGCACTGCTTTCTTTTATACTTTATCAATGTGCAGTGCCATGAATCAACCAGCAGAGGTCTTGTTTGCAGCAAGTATGAGGAAAATCTACTCAGAACTTACTGCTCATATAGTGGATTCATTCCCCAAAAAAGGAGCTTACTCCATCCAGGGCATCCCATGATGAGTTTAAAAAACTGCCCATGTGGACATACATGTCTTATTGTCCCAAATATGTGCTAAGGGGGCATCTTGTGTTCGAAATATATCCTTATCCACCTTTTAAAAGATCTCATCGCCAAAGATCGACCCCCATGCTCCATCAAACGGCCCCGGCGGACATGTTTCAATTAAAGAATCCACCTTCCGTCCACCTCCGGCTTGCCTTTCTTTCCTCCGTGGAACTCTGCAATCTGCCACTGTGACAGGGTAAGATAAGAGTACAAAGAGGACAAGCAAATGACCAATAATATGTCCTGTGGGTCACCCCTCCCTCCACCCACCCCCCAAGAATGATCCCTGCCAACTCTTTTAAATCAAAGTATCTAGCCTGTCGGCTTTTGATGTGTAGCTGGGTAATTGATTCAGCTCGCTTCATCGGGCACTTTATCAGACCCACAATGTAATGAGGACCCAGAGATGCACAGGGTTCGAGTCTTACTGGAGAGATGGGGGGGGTGTTATTCCAAATTATGTTGAAGATAAAGGAACGTACTGAGAAATCCAAGAGGTAGCATTACTGATATAGTCAATGTTCCATAATAGGATTTTTAATTGGGGGAGTGTAGGGGGTTGCATTCAAATATTAATAACTAGTAAAAACACACTACAAACTTATTATTATTTATGGCTGCAGCATGTAGCTGTTTGGCAGCTATACAGTATAAGGTATTGGAAGTGCTTTCATCTGCGTTGGATTGTAATACAGCCCTCATGTTATCAGATTATGGCTTTCGTAGGGCGTCCATACATCCTGTATGTATTACAGTTTTTCTTACAGCAGATTTCTTAAAATCGTGCATCAAGTTCTCCAAACTGTAAACACAAAACCCAATTCACACACTCAATTCATAAAACCTTCCACTCTTCCTGCAAAACCAAACTATCACCTCAAAATAGTTCCAAACCAAACTCTCAAAACCAAACAATGTTGTCAAATCGGGTCTCGAATCAATCAAAATGAAAAACAGCACTGAACAGTTATTACACACAACACAACGATCAGATCATGAAGCTTAAATCTTTATTGTCCACAAAGAAAAATGCAGTTTCAAAACAATTGTATACAATTAACATCACTTCAGCACTTCAGTTGTAACGTATCTACTCTACTGCAGCATCATGTAGACGTGCTGGGTCACGACATAGGATTTCATCTTCATCACAGGCTACATTCTCCCTGACCGGGTAACGTGGGAAATAAACTCCTAGTATGCCGGATCCCTGCTTGGCATGCAAGAGATGTTCACTGCTGTAGGGTTTGCCGGTCATAAACCTTCCAAAATCATAAAGAGAACAACTCCTCTGTTGGGTTGAGGAAAGGGGAGTATGGTGGAATTTTGGGTTGATATTGGACATAAACAGGATGCCCTGCCTGTTGTTGTTCTGCCTGTTAGGACTATAGTAGGCATGGTGAATCTACTCAGGTTGGGCTGAACTTGAAGTTCTTCTTTTCTTATAGTCAATCCATGGAAGAGAACATGGTCAAGTCAAGTCAGCTTTATTTATATAGCGCTTTTTACTCTAGACTCTATTTAGACTCTATTTTTATTGCAACTTTACAAAATACAAGCCGAGGGCGACTGTGGCAAGGAAAAACTCAAGTACAAAAAAAGTACAAGAAGAACCTTGAGAGGAACTCAACAGGGCCCATCATTTTTGTGTAGTCCTTGTATGGAGCTGTATTGGAACTGTCTCGACTTCAGTCCTTAGCCTCAGTGGGTACATGGTCAATGACTGTTGCCCATAATTCATCTGAAGTTCTTGTTCATCATCTCGTCTCTCCACCTCTTCCACCTCTTTATCTTACTCTGCTTCTCTGACTGTTTTTATCCATAGTGAAACTTCTAGGACCGAGCCTCTTCGTACTGGCTTATATTTGTTTATTTACATCTTTTGTCATCAGCATGTGTGATCATTTTTGTGTGGATGTGTTGTGATACATGTGCTTTCTTTGAGTTTCACTTTTGCTACCTGTGCTCAACACTTGCAACCCAAGAGCATCACAGTGCAAAATGTGTTTTAGTGGGTAAAAATATGTTTGCAAATTGTGTCTAAATAGGTCAAATGTGCTTATGGTTCTGCCAATAGTCTGTGATAATTTCAATAAATGGGTTTAGGACACTGAGAATTTAGTTCTGACAACAGAGTTTAGTGTTTTAGCAGTTGAGAAAAACTGGAAAAGCATCCCTACCATCTGGTTTAAGGGTCTTTATAACACCTGGTTTTAAGGTCTCCATATCTCCAGTTTAATTGCATTAATAATGTCCAGTTTAGAGTTCATAACATCCAGTTTAAGGGCGTTTGTATGACTAGTTTTAGGGTGTTTATAACATTTGGTGTTAGGGTGCTAACAACGCTTGGCACAGAAAGCCTCCGGGCCGACACGGGAATCGAACCCAGGACTTTCTGGCTGTGAGGCAACAGTGCTAATAGTGCCAATATGTAGTATATTAGCCCATTTAGCTTAGCTTATTATGTTTGTGTGTTTTAGCTTTGTGTGTTTTGGTGTGTTAGGTTAGGTTTTGTGCATCTGATAAGCATTGTAAAACATCTCTATCTAGGTTTTCAGACAGACCCTGAGTCTTACTAAAGAGGCCAGCAAGAGTGCAAATGTGCACAAGATTTCGAGCAACTTGTTCACCGAATCTGTTCTGGGTTCCCGAATCCTCCCCACTTTAAATCTGCATTTTGTAGAACATTTCAATCTCGTATCTTACAAATCACGGCGGTCTTTAAAAAGCTTTCGCTGATCAAATGAAATGAAATTTGAAGGGACCGCAGGATGCGTTTATGAAAGAGTAGTGAGGAGAAGTCCTCGACGGCGGCTTTAAAAGCCTCGCCGTTCTTCGGGCTGCTAATGTTTCCTGCCACTAATGCTCGGGTCCCGTTGACAGTGCGAGACGACGTGCAGCCGTGGCACCCTCTTTGAAATACATGAATAAGTAAATAGCGTGATGTTGATTCTGCCATTTCCCCAGTTTTGAGCATGCAGTCATGTCTGGGGGAGGGGGATGAAACATTGTACAAATTGGGCCTGACAAGCAGAAGAACATTGTGTCTGAAAAATGTGAATTAAATATGTTCGAATCGCTCGCTCCTTTTGAACCCGGGTGGCGTGTCGAGGAATAAATACATATAATTCGAGATTAGTTTATATGGCTCACAGGTACGTCGTGTAGAGATTGCGGGGGGGGGGATTCTGGGGGTTTGTACCTTGATAGTGTAAAACTCGGTGACCTCTGTGTAATTAGTAGACTTTATACAAGGCAAGGTTTGTATGACACAGGTATTTGAGCTTTTAGCTGAACTAAGGTCAGAAATCTTAGCTCTGATCACCTGAGCAGATTTTTTTCTAGCTGGACTAAGACCGAGCCTTCCCTAAGCTATTGTTGCGAACTTGGAAGCTCATTATTTTCAATATATTGTTGGATCTCAATTGAAGCAATTGATCTCAATCGAAGGAAGAAGGACTGGCAGACGGACAAATATAGATCCATAGATGGATGATTTGATGGACAGTCACATGGTTGGATGGTTTGTTGTATGAACGATAGTTAGATGGACGATAAACCAGGATAGATGGATGGACAAATAGATAAATGGATGGATGGATAGAATGTTGGATGGATAGTGAATGGACTTATGGGGAGTTGCACTGATGGCTGAACGGAGAAAGAGATGGGCAGATGGTTGGATGGATGGATCAATGGATTATTTATCAACAGATGGACAGATCGCTGGATGGATAGGCAGACTGGCAGATGCATAAACTGGATGGACAGACAAATGGATCGATGGATAGATGCTAAGTGGATGGACGGCTGAACTGACAGATGGATGGATGGATGGATGGATGGATGGATGGATGGATGGATGAATGGTCAGTCAGAAGGACTGGCAGATGAACCAGTTGATAGATGGATAGATGGGAGGTCAGATACTAAAGGACTGGACATATACGCAATTGGACAAATGCACTGATAGCTAAATGGATAGACAGATGGTTGGATGGAGAGATGGCTGGATGGATAATAAACAGATGGCAGATGGATGAATGGACCTGTCACAAATCCCCACATTCCTCTTGCTCTTGCCCCAGAGTCCATGTTTTGCATTATTTTAAAGATGAAGTTATTCCTGGTTGCCAGGTGTCAAGATTTTGTATCCGATCGTCCTTTATTAGCTTCCTACATGACCAAACTGTCCCGGTCAGAAGCACAATGTGTCAGAGTCCAGAGGCAAACAGGATGCTACAAAGTGACCGTGTACTTGGCACAAGAGCGCCAACCTACCTGCCAGCACTTTCAAAGTCACATTTAAACCAAAGCTCATGAAGCTTTTCTTTTCTTCTATCAGCCCTCAGAGCCTGGGATTACGGGCGTTCATACAACTTTAAGGTGTTCATGCATTTAGTTTAAATTCCTGTTTCAAAGTGTCCATATGTCTAGTTTTAGGTTGTCCATATGTCGAGTTTTAGGGTGTCCAAGTGTCTAGTTTTAGGGTGTCCATATATCCAGTTTAAATATGTATAGTTTTAGGGTGTCCATATGTCCAGTTTAAATATGTCTATACGTATAGTTTTAGGTTGTCAATATGTCTAGTTTTAGGTTGTCCATATGCCTAGTTTTAGGGTGTCCATGTGTTCAGTTTTAGGGTGTCCATATGTCCAGTTTAAATATGTCTATATATATATAGTTTTAGGGTGTCCATGTGTCCAGTTTAAATATGTCTATATGTATAGCTTTAGGGTGTCCATGTGTCCAGTTTTAGGGTGTACATAATTACTGTTTTAGACCATCCTTATGTCCGGTTTTATGGTGTCTGTACACTATAGCTAATGTGAACTGATTGACCTGTTTAACTTTTGTTTTAACTTTTGTTGTTTCCTCTTTTGGGGTCTGACATTCATTTTTGGGGGTCATATGTTTAAGGGTCTCATTTGGGAGTCCTGATATCTTCCTTTCAGTGTCTGATGTTCTTTGAGTGTCTCTCTCCTTTTTGAGGTCTGATGTTCTCCTTAAAGGATTCTGTTTCCCTTTTAGAGGAGGTCTAATGTTCTATTTCTAAGCTATTATTGTTATTATATATGATATATGTTATTGTTTTATTCTTTTGGTGTCTAATGGTGTCTGTCATTGTGTTAATGTTGTTCATTTAATAGGTAGGTTTAAAAATGTCCTTATTGGGGGTCCAATGGGGGTTATAGAAATGTTCATTCTACCTGAGATTCATTAGGCCTGTTGGTAAAAGTATTTTTTTGTTAATGAGTTAATTTAAACTTTAAGTTTAATTATTCTGTTTAGGTGTTTAATTTTAGTATAGTGTGAAAACAGAAGAATTGTTATAGTTGCTTGTGAGTTCTGAGGTTGTTTTCTAGAAGGTTTGTTTTCACAGCTGTAATGTAGTTACACATGGACGCGAATGGCGCCCTACATCTGGGACCAGGCTGACGTGCAAAATCTAGGTGGATCACTACTGCCCCCAGCAGCTGTGAGAAGAAATGACATGCATATATAGTATGTACATGTCGAGTCATGGAGGCAGAATTTCTCTTTGAATGCACAGATTAAACCTAAAGTTAATTACAGTGAAGCATCATTTAATAAAGTGCAGTTTAGAAAACAGGCACACCGAATTTAACACCATAACGATGCACGATAAATAGATTATGTTAGCAAAAAAAAACCTCTAATTCAATTACAAAACAAAAGCCCGTGTTCTATCTAAACTGCATCTACACCCAGTCTGCTCTGCTGGTAGTGATTTGTTTTATCTCATACATCATACGAGTAAAATTAGAGTGAGCTTATAGGACGTTAATAGGCTCGCAACAAAAAAGGTGGGCATTAGTTTCCAAAACACAGGATGTTAGACCTTTAAAAGACATTAAAAGATCTCACCCTGGAAGAACATCGTCAGTTGACATCAGATCTCAAGAGCAGGAATGTCAGACCCCCAAAAGTAAGACATTATTACCCAAAAGAGGAACATTAGTTGGATATCCCCAAAAAGGAGGACATCAGACTTTGAAAGGTAGACCCCAAAAGGACCCTAAAAGAGGAACATCAATAAGCTCATCTCAAAACAGAACTAAAGACCTTACAAATGAGACATATTTGACTGCACAAGAAGTGCACCAATAAGCTCGCTACAATGGCACACAAAAAGGACATTGGGTGCCCCCCCCAAAAAAAAGGACATCTGGCCCTAAAATAAGGACATTATAGTGGCTCACCCCAAAACAGTAAACATTAGCCACAAAAAAAGACACCAGGCTTTAAAATGTGGACAAAAGACCCGACAGAAAGACATTTGACCACAAAAAAGGACATTAAAATGCTCATCCCAAGCATTAGAACTCACGAATGAGAGCATTAGACTCCCATGAACATATTTGACCCCACAAGACAAGACATAAATGAGCTCAATACAAAAGATGACATCAAAGATGGCATATAAAAAGAGAAGATAATCAGTTGTCTCCAAAAAGGGACATTAGACCTCAAAGTGGATGACTTTGGACCCTAAAAAGGAAGGCATTACAGCCCCAAAGAGGGACATAAGTTAGCGGACTCCAAAATGGAGGATATCAAAGGTGACATAAAAGATGGCACACCAAAAGGGATGACCCCAAAGCTCAGATGACCCCCTCTCAAATAAAAAAAAGAGCAGATGGCTGATGGATGTCACTGCACTGAGACAAAGAGGTACTGGGCATCGTTGCACGATATGATAAGTACATTTCATGAATCCATTATCATTCCAACAGGCATCGCTCTCCTAAAAGGTAAAAGGGGGTGTAGAGGAGCAAACAGGTTTTCTCAGGTACCTGGGTGCAAAAGTGAGGTGTACCATGCCGAGCCCCATCTGCGCTAATACCACCAGCCTCCAGCGGCAGCTGCATGCTGAGATAAAGCCAGGGAAGTGCAGGATGCTCGCTGGGTAATAGGATTGCCTAAAGCTGAAGATGTTGACATGAAGTGCGTCCCCATGATAATCTTCACTCAAGTGCTCCCGTACCGCCACCAGGCTCCGGTGCGAGTTGCAAATGTGATTGCTGTTCGTCGCCCATGGCATGGTGATACTTACTGCAGGACTCAATCGTACAGTCGTTGGCTAAATGAGGTGTGTGTGTGTGTGGAGGGGGTGTGATGAATGAGTGCACGGTGGATTGGAATGACTGAATGAGAGTGCAGCCTGGGGTCTCAAATTTGTTAGAATAGGTCAGAATGATTGACAGAAATGTGACCAGTGTTCCCTTAATACGCCTTAGCGCTTCTGAAGCGCCCTTGTGCAAGTCACCTAAGACTTAACTGCTCCTCGGGCGGCATGGCTAGGGCTGCCCAATGCACCGACCACATGTGTTCACTGCTGCCCCCTAGTGTGTATAAATGTGTGTTTCCATGCACCGATTCGATGCGCAGCTAATTAATTCATATGAAGTTAAGAGCCTCTAGTGGACAGTTGTGGAATTTGTTATTTAATGAGAAAATGTAACATTTTAGATGAAGATTCATTTTTTTTATCAAAACGAGCAGTGTTGTTCTTTTCTACAAACTAAAATAAGAATTTTAATAGAACTAATCAACCCCGAGCCTTTTACCCCCGGAGCTTTGTATTGATGTCAACCAGAAGTGTATGGGTTCTTTTTTAAATCTTGGTTCTTTTGAAGATTTCCAGTCCTCTAGCCTTCGGATTCTTTTGTCATGTGTTTACAAATTAAAGACCAGTACTAATGGAATACTACACAGAAACACAATAGTCTGATCAGGGTTTCTTCATAACTGTTGGCAATTATGGCCCCTGCTGGCTGGTTGATGATGTCTGTACAAAGACTGGGGATAATAAGCACTATAATGGGATTGGATCTACAATGCAGTAATTTGAGCATCCTAGTGGCGAAGGTGATGCCCAGAGATCAAACCATTTTTTTATTCAGAACCCGAATTTTAGACTCCCAGAGTCTTTGCTAGCAAAATATATCCTGCTGCTCCACCAGGGTGCTTGTTTGTTCTATAGTACATTTGGAAATGCTATCTGAGAACATGTTCATTGGCAGATGCTGATAACTAATTACCCTCTGTCAATTGTTCTATATGTCATGTTCTGTATGTCGTATTCTGTATGCAAACAATATTTCATAGTCCAACAATCCAACACTGTATTAGAAAAAGAAAGGTTTCATTTTCATGAATCGAGTACGTTACTCATCACTGAGCTGAAGTTAACCTTGAGACACGCTCAATTCCTGCAGCTTCTTTTTCATTCGAGGTTATAAAGGACACTATTATCCTTCTTGAATTAAAGAAAGCAAATGGATGCCCCGCAATCTCATTGGTTTCACTTAAATTCACTTTCAGAACTTAATGCCCTTGGCTGGATTCCCGGTACACTAACACGACTGCCAGTTGTTGGGATGTATTCCTTGTTATATAATACAGTCCAAGCACATTCTCATAGAAAAGAAAGAAAAGTCTGTCAGATGCCAGTCTGCACATCGTTGTTTTAAACCCTATTCAATGCAGAACAATTATAGTGAACTCGACTTCCGTCCCTTTAACCAATGAAGTATCTGTGAGGTATCCGTCCATCCATCTATTCTTCACAAGTCAAGTCCATATGATTTATACAAAGCTTTTTACAATAGACATTGTCACAACAAAACTTTACAGAGTTAAAAGTTTTGGCCACCAGACCAAAACCAAAAAACTATCAAGTGTTTCACAGTGAGGGCAGTTTAATGCTGGATTCCGATTGGTTAATTGCCAGTATGCTTTGAATTTGTATAATCATTGTATTGCTAAAATTATGTTCATGTTGCTTCATGTCACAAATAGCAATGGGTCAAATTGCTGCCCATCTGAACAAAAACTCAGAGATATAATTTCAAGATTTAGGGTGTGTCCCAAACCGCACACTTACGTAAATGAACTGTAATAGTGTATAGAATGCACTGAACACTTACGTCTTTGAAAAGACACTTTCCCATGAAAGAGTGTATTAAGTGAACACTACATGACATTTTATTGCGGTTCACTAGCCCGCCAAAATATCCACCAGATTTTGTTAACACAATGATTTTTATGCTTTTCTTTGCTTTTGTTTACCCCTAGAAATAAAAAAATTGTATTAAAGTTAATTACATTTAAACAAAGCAGGCACCAGTGATTCTATTTAGGCAATGGGCGCTAATGATTAGTTTAAAGTCCCCTCCATTCTATTGTGTTATGTTAATATAACAGATTTGGTTAAGTGTTAAATAAAATGTATTATTATTTATTGAGTTTTATTGTGTTTCCTCGGGTGCACTATCACATGATTTGGGATGCACCTTTACCTTGTGATTGCTTGAGATCAGGTTTCCAAGGTGTATACTTTATAGTCATAATGTATATCATATTTTTAGAACATTTTGAACAGTTATGATTCATTATTCCTTCTTAGATATTAATCTGAGGTCACCTTAGTTAAGTATATCCATGTGTTATGGAGACATGAAGGCTGGCACCCATACTAGGAGTCACATCGTCTCCTGGATTTTCTGCTCTGACGCTTCCCGGTCTCAGGTGCCCTCCGACTTTTCTGGGAGATGTCCACGACAGGGGCCAAGTTCAGCATATGCCGCCTCGGAGTGATCCTGAATCTGCGGCCAGGCCGACAGGAGGACCCCGGGGGAGAGAAACCATGCAGAAACAGATCAAGGAAGGACACTGCTGCTTCAAACTGAAACGCAATTACTTTTTCCTCAGATGCACTGACCCGGAAACACACCCGCTGCCATGCTGAGTCCATCAACACTAAATTTGTGATTGCAGACTGGCCGATAGTCACGCGTTTATTACGTTGATTGTTTGTAACCGAAAGGCATTATTGTGTGAGCACAAATGATTTTAAAGACTTTTTCACAGTTTAAGGACAAGAGTCTTTCTTAAGAAATGCAAAAACACAATTCACCAGTTACTGGACATACAACTCTTGATACAATAATAGACTAGTTCAAATTTTCAGTTTCTTTAGATTCAAAATGTACAGATTTGTGTTGAGCAGTGTAGCTCAATAAACTAGAATAATGATTACAATCAAATAAGAATAAGAGCAGCGCTTCTTTTAGACAAACACTTGCCAACAATTGTAAAACATATCAAAACAAAAGAAATCTGAAAAGTGGTCTTACCATTTTAACCTGCTAATGAACTGAGTGCCCCTTTTTATTGTGCACCACCGTAAATATAGTATTTATCAAAATGGATTCCTTGTTGAATTTAGACTTCATCCACCACTAGCAAAAAAGAAAGAAAATGATCATCTTGAACAGCTTATGCAAAAGCACGAGCATAATTCAAACTGCAAAGTTCAGGTATACACAAGTCGCATACGTTAGGTTAATGAGTGTCTTTGTTTCTTTATTATCATCATCCCCCCCCCCAAAGTAAACCTACTTTCAGTTGTAGAGAGTGGCAAAGTGGATAAACGACCCACCAATTTTCCCCGTCCGAATCCCTGTGATTTTGCAATGGAAATGCGCCTGAACGTTCAAGATCCAAGTGCCAGTGCCGGCATCATGCCAGGGGAGAAGTGCTATAAATGAGAAACGTGTCATTTCCTCATTTCCAGGACAGCCATCAAAGCCCAGAGAGAAAATGAGAGAACAAAAAGATCTGCAATTGGAATAGAGCTGCAACAGGAGTTCATATAGTGACCCTACAGTTCATCAAACATGCCAGAGCTGGGCATTCATAAAACATGCCTTCCAAATCTAGCTCCTGGCATGCGTCCTGCTCTCATAAATCATCTGCTGTATATTTTATGACCAGGCAGGTTGGAATTGTAATAAAAAAAGAGACACTCTACAGATTTATGGTTTATTCTAATGATGATGGTAAGGCATTTCGGTGCACACAAGTCTTGAGATTGAATAACTTTTGCATGGTCTTTTATTTGTGCCAGATACGATATTGTATTATAATTATTATCATTTATTTATTACATTTTTGTTTTGTTTGTTTGTATGTGTAGGAGTTGGACTCATGCCTTATGGTTTTCATATTTCTCCGGGCACTCATATTAAGAATTTAGAAGACCGTGGCATGGGCGAAGGCCCTGGGGAACCTGCTGAACCTTAAGCACTTCCTGTACCTCCGCCGAACTCCTGCCTACTCGTACAGGGCCTTGAGCTCAGCATTCACCACTAACAAAAAAGAATATATATATATATATATATATATATATAATATAAATATATACTTTTACTTAAGTATGTTTTTTCCTAATAACTGTAATTTTTTTCCGTAGATAGTAATTGCCGATTTGCAGTAATTTTTGCATGAAAGTGCACAATAGGGCTAAACTGTACCCAGCCCACACAATGGAGTTTGGATTTAATTTATTTGAAGTAATTCATTATCAGTGACTGTGCTTTCTATTAGATTAAAATTAAAACATTTATTGTGAGATTTAGATCCATTTATATGGTTTGGATTGCACAAAAGCAACACAGCTCCCCCTACTGTAAAGTGATATTTACTCTGAGTACATTTTTAACTTTGGTTGATTTTAGACTAGTAACTTTACTCATAAATAAGTTACAAATACAACAGTAACAAATTAACAGTATTTATTTTCTTTCCAAAGCTTTAATGCCCTCTGCTGGCTTAGTTTATCTACAACAGGGCTTCTACAGTTCCTATGAGTCACTGGGAAGTCACATGGTGCTGCATTTATTGCTAGAAGCCAATTAAGACTTGCACAATGTATATTGTAATCAAACCTATTGAAACATTAGCAGCATCATTACCGAGCCTTGTGGCACTCCAGGTATTTGTAAACTGCAATTCTACAGAACAGTAGTAGCATAGTCTTTTAATTCTTTAAAAATACCAGCACTTGATTGCCATTGATTAGATGTTTACCAAGCCCACCATTAGGAGGACAGGCTTGGGCAATTAGGGGTCCTAAGTAAACCCAGAGATCTTGTACAAGACTAAAAAGTCAATAGACTTGTGATGTCATGAATCTCATTTCAACTATTCATATGATAGAACAAATAAGCTCAATTGACTGTGATGTCATTACTCTGATTTCAGTTAACCTTAAGAATGGACCAATATGTGACATTAACGGTGTAAAGGGTCACAGGTAGAAAGGAAAAAAGTAAGTAACCACAGCATATTTCTCTTTTTATAAGCCTGTATATCAACTACAATGTTGCTTCACATTTTGTGGCTGTCCTGTCATGTCCCAACTGTGAAAAATGTCTTGTAAACCCTGTCACTAACAGCATTCAACATAATTGCCACAATTTACCGCTGGCTGCAATAGCAGGAACCTTTTGGAAGCTATCACACATGATTGCCTTTGGATGGCTGAATTACTTGTTTGGTCTCTTGGTGTGGCAGAAAACATCAGCATTTTCTATCCGAGTGAAATAAAAAAGCTGACTAAAAGTGTTGCTGAGGACAACAACTGCACATCACAGCCAGAGGGGGCAATATGACCTGAATTTTACCTGAGTTCTCTCTACAAACTACGCCCTTGAACCAGAAACAGCGTGAACATACCCGGATTAGTAAAAATATTGGTGCCGCCATGCTAAGGACCAGCTTTGGAAAGGTGTTTTCCAGTTCCAATGAAGCAAAACATTCCAAAACATCAAGGCATGCAAAATACAAATGAACATTTAGATCCAGATCAGATCTGAGGGGGCTTAAATTTTCCACAGACAGTCCCAGAAATTCAATTGGCTGCTCAAAAGAAAGATCAAATGGAACATTCGACAAGGTCAGATCACTTCAAAAAGGATAGTGTGTCCATGCATGGTTGAATCAGTCTTATTAGTACCTTATAAAGAAACCCTTGGGCACACAATGAGCTCACAAGTAAGGTTCTCCATCTCAACAGAGTGTGTCGACATATTCAGATGATTGGATGGATCGGTCTCAAAAGAAAGAACGCGATTTAGTTATAACACTTTGATTTTAAAGTAAAGGGCTTTCATCACACTCTGTGCTTAGTTTTTCATCACTAGTCCAGATTGTTGTTCTCTGCGGTCTTAGGGGCCATCATCATGGAGATGAGGTTAGACATATCCACAAAAATTATGGACAAGGGTCTCAAACCCATCCTCAAAGGGCCTGTGTGGTCTTTACAGAAGGATGTTTTCATCTTTTTGTGGACCAGGTCATCATTTCTAAAGACAGTTCCTAAGACTCACTGGGAAGTCACATGATGTATTGTGCATCGGTAAAAGCCATGCAGACATGCAGTGTCTATCATTTTCGTAGCGCCCATGTGTATTTTTTTTAGCCATTTAGTGGTGCAATGGTAGTTACAAAAATATTATTAATAATAAGTCAAAGCAGCAATTACATCAGCACCAGAACCATCCAATTGGTACTGTATAAAGCTAACACTTGATATACAAAAGCTATCACATAAGCTTCTTCCTCACAATCAAGTGTGTTGACCATTGGAGAGGTCTGTTCCAGTGGACAGACACGTGCATTTAATAGGATGCAGGTGTTTTTCAGTTCATGTTGAGAACAAAATGAGTCTCTGAACAAAGCTTTCTCACCTCTGACCATGAACCGTTTGTAGCCTGGGCCATTCTGGAGAATCGTGGGCTTCAGCCGCCGACCCTTTGAATAGAGAGGAGCCAGCTGACGTCCCTTGGGTAGCTTCCAGTAGAGAAGCCATGTTTCACTCAGCAGAGACCAAAAGGGTATGAAAAACAATCCAAAACAAACAGGACAACAGTGTGATAATGGCTCTCTGATCAATACAAGGTCACAGAGGAAAGACTCAAGTCCTTTCAAGAGTAAAGCATTTGCCATGGTGGCATAGATAGGTGCCAGTCATGGGTGATTGTGCAGCACTCTTGGGTCAACAGAAGGTCTAAAGTGTGACTTTTATACTGAAATCAATTCTTTAACATGTTATTGTGAGTCCGGGGGAATGGAGTGAGAAGGCAGCATTTTATTTTACCCACAGGAGGGTGGAAAGGTCCAGGGGTTACTGAGTTTGGTATTCAGCTTTACACTTTAGTCAGCATCTGGGTTTTTGAAAAGATGAATGTTGGCGTCGAATCCATGTGAGGTTTTGATGTGCACTACTTTCTAAAAGAATGCAGAAGGTGGATTGATGGAAGGTGGGTCACGCTTAGATGGACCCAGCATGTCACTGTCTGATAACAATAGTCTTTTATCATAAGACTAAACATGTGAGCCTTTGATGACTTTAAATAACATCTGCCAATCATCCCAACACAGCGTCCTGAAGACCCCACACAGTCTGATAATCCCGCCAGGTACTGCCAATCATACTTGCTAAATGGCCAGTAAGATCCGAATACTGCTCTGATTCAGCAAAGCAGTGCTCACATTCTTTTCTTCAGTGTGTCAAATACAGCCTAAAGAAAGTTCTCCTACTGGGAGATTAGTTCATATCCCAGCTCAAGTAGGTTAAAGACACCATGGTAGATTTTGTCATTCAAACAAATCTAATCCTACAGTTTTCAACTCAATCTCATTGGCTGAGCACTGTGTACTTTGCATTCTGGGGTTTAAATCTGCCTTGAACCCACTAGAAACCGTGTTTGGAAGAAAAAGTTTTTTTACTCATGCGTTTTAACACTAGTGAACCATGTTTTTCTTAAATCTCAGAACTCCAACCCCACCACTCAACTCGTCTAGGGGAAAAAACATATTTTACCTCTGTTTCATAAAGTAATAACAAATTGAAATAGATTAAATATAACAAAAATAATTAGTGGCTCAGAGGCAGAAATATCCAAGTATTTGCTTAATAAAACAAATTAAGCTGGCATCTAAATTGTGGTGAGGTTTTAGCCGACACTTTAAAATACCCTCTAAAGAACAAAGACAGTATTTTTGACCCAGTTAAAATAATTTTGGGTGACTTTCTGTTTCTGCACAAAGTTATTCTACACAACTTAAATAACATTTTCAGAAACTTTGGCCTTGATATCTTTGAACTCAGTCAGTATTAAAGATTTATTAAATCATGGGGCTTTGAAAAAGGAGTTTTTGAAAAAAAAAATCAATGCTATAAGGCTATACAAACTTTAATAAAAAAACAGGGCTGCCATGTCCTGGTGTTTAGAGAAGTGAAAAGTGTGTTCCTCACTGCCGAACGGTACCGCCTCCCAGTCACGCCCGCCTGTGTGAGAACCCCGAGCTTGAACTCGCGTCGTGGGGTTAGTGTTCGGTTGCCGTGGCAATGCGGGGCGGCTGCGCTACATTCCTCCGAATTACACACACCTGACCCTGATCGGGTATTCATCCCCCACGCTATATATAGGGACATTTCCCTCCGATCGAGGCAGGATTCTCTTTGCTTACTCCCTGTGTCATTCGCGGTCTACCTGGACGGTTGGCAAACTCCTCGTGACTTCCCCGTGTTTGTTCCTTCCTTCGTGCCCACCAGCATAAATAAAGTTTGTTTGAACCCTACAAGCCGTGTGTCCTCATGGTGAGTGGTGGCATTGTAAGCGTTCCAAGAAAAAACGATCCCTAACAGTAAGTAGAAAGTTGCTGGTTTGATTTTGAGAGTCGATGGGTAACGACTGAAGTTCACTGCACTGAGCAAGACACCAAACCTTGTGTGCTCAGTGCTGCCCCCTAGTGTGTAGAAAAAAGTGTTATCTATTAAGTGTACATCTATTAATTATATTTCATCTTAAATCTATTTTAAAAAATGTACACAAAAAGATCTTCACCACTGGTTCTTCGTAAACCTTTTCATGCATGGATCTGCTATCTCATGCACGTTCGAACGATTAGATTCCGATCCGTGACCCCTTACGCCCAATTACTCACCCGATTTACAAAACTTCCCGGAGCAAAATATATTTCTGGACGGATTTTATGGCCTTTTTATTTTGCTGAGGCTGCAGGAAGCAAGATGAAGAAATCATATGTCCTGAAGCTGTAAGATCTCAGACTTCTCTTGTAAACCCCATACATGAAGCAACACTGCCCCCTGTTGAGACTTCCTCCAGCATGCACTGCAGAAGCTAAAGATAGAAAAAAGATGACCCTTAACAAGATTAAGCACTAGTAAAACTAGATAAAGAATGGATGGATGGAATCGTAATATATACAAATATACTAGACAATCAAATGTATTTGGACATGAGTTTGTAGTAAATAAAGACACATTGATGTGATTCTCTGTAGATGTTATACATATGTCTGGGGGGATTTGTGCTTATTCTGTCAAAAATGTGTCTCTGTGGTTGTCAGGATTCAGTTAATGTTCCAGATTATTCCAGAACTGATCATTTAGCTACAGGTCAGAGCTCTGTTCGGGTCACCAAGATGGAGAGGTCTGGGTCCTTTCTTTCTGGAGTCTGTATGTTCTCCCTGTGTTTGTGTAAAACATTCTGGTGTAGCAATAAATTCAGGATCACTGAGTTATCCTTATTTATTTCATGTATTACCAGCTAGGTAGTGTTATTGATTGAAAGTCATGAATTAAAGAGTGTCCAGATACTTTTGCTTTGTTTTTAGTGTAACTGTAAGGCGTGCTGGAAATGTCTCCATCTGTTACCGAACATAAAAAGCTTCATTATAGAAGAGCATGCTGAGAGAAAACCTTATGTGTATAATAACGACTGTGTGAACAAATTATTACATCATTAGTAACTCGCTTACCCACCGCGGAATGGAAACCGGGAGTCCAGAAAGGAAACCACAAACACTTTCTGGCTTTATTATTCTGAATTGATTTCTTGTTTGGGGATTTTTTAAAACTCACAAGGACATTCGAACTCAGAGAGATGTTGTATGCATGAATAGTAACTAAACTCTTGAAATCATTATTAATAATCCATCCATTCATCATCTAGATATACCAGTGCTCAGTCCAATTTATGATCACAGTGGGACACTTCCTGAGCAAATACACTAAACACCTGAACAGGTCGCCAATCTGTTGCAAGGTAGAGACAAGCATATACTAACACACGAGACAAATGCTGTATCTCCAGTTAACCTGACTGCATATTTTTGGACTGTAGGAGGAAACCGGAGTCCCCGGAGGAAACTCACGCAGACGCGGCGAGAACATGCAAACTCCGCACAGAAAGCCCAGAATCACGTTAACCGGGAATAGAACCTGGGACTTCTTGCTGTGAGTCACCGTCCTATTTTATGATATTATTTTGTAATTGTTTATTCACATAGTATTACTTAATAACTAATTTTTTTTTTATTCTGTATTTAAATATTATTTATTGTTATATTTATTGTTATATTTCATCTACAAATTATTTATTCTTTATATTATTCTTATACTTATTCTATTCTATTATATATTGATATTTATTGTTATTTATAAGTATTTATATTGCTTTTTAATAATAATTACTTTGTATTGTTATTTATCATGTCTTGTTTTAACCACTGCAGACTCCTGGTAAAAGTCGTGTTGGGACCAGTTTCCCCAATATCATTAATGGAATGCAGTCACACAGCCTAGGTTCAGCACATATCTATGTGTGGAGCCCGACTGGTTGATAGCAAGTCAAGTCAAGTCAAGTCAACTTTATTTCTATAGCGCTTTTTCCAATAGATATTGTCTCAAAGCAACTTTACAAA
>JAOUQU010413045.1:0-11302 GCA_028566735.1 Ammoglanis amapaensis
GGTATGGAGTGTCACGTCTTCCTTTGTGATGCCGTTCAAATTAAAAGTCCCAGAAGTCCTTTGACGAAACGCAGCGTGTTTCTTTCCTGCGACAAGTCGACCAATGGAATTTGGCCGACTAGTAATTTTTTCGGTCGACCAACGAATAATCGATTAATTGCGGTCAGCTCCACTCACCACATAACGCTCTGATTGTGAATTACCTGTTTCTGTATCAGGTTTGTTAATAATAGTGGATCCTTTTTTGCTCTTGCATGACTTCAGGTATTTGTTTTCAGTCAGGTATCTGTTTAGTTATGTGGAGAATATGAGAATAATTCCTAAAACTGATTGAGAATTTTGAACTTGTAATGTTTTGGTTTAAAATACAAAAGCAAAAACGCAACGGCTTAACAACATGCATGTAATAAACAGTGGTACATTACAGGTGACAAATTCCACAGCAATGTCACAGTGCCAGTCTTTTGCTTCTTAGTTTGCATGTCTTTGCTCTGACAGTGGGTAACTGAGCAGACAGAGTGTGAAATGTAAATATTTAATATTCAAATGTTTAGGGATCTACTTACTTTTCCATATAATGTAAGTTCAGTCAATGATCATGTAGGTTGGTGAAAAATATTTTATTCTTAACTCAAGCTGTAGCTGAAATCTTCACTGCTGGACCTTTATGGACCATTCTGTGTTCTGAATGCATTAAGAGCTATCAAGCCTGGAGACGTTCACACTCTAGTGCTGGCTTTTAAACCAGTTGTGGGTAAAAAGGTAACAAGTACTGGCCTCTGCTGGAGTGTAGCAGTTACACCAATAAGACCATGGAATGTTAAGTTTCTGTAGATCAGGAGTCACCAGCGTGGTGCCCGTGAGCACCAGGTCGCCGGAAAGGACCTCATGAGACGCCTGCAGGCCTGTTCTAAAAATAGCATTCACATAGATGAATATAATTAATTATTAATAGTAACATGTAATTAAAGGTTTTAAATTTGATTTCACAAGTGTGTGTCAAACTGGTAGCCCTTCGCATTAGTTGTTACCCAAAAGTAGCTCTCAGTTTCAAAAAGGTTGGTGACCCCTGCTGTAGATCATGATTTGTTAGAAAAAAAACACAGTATCCACAGTAGTTTTTGATCAAAGATGGCCTGCACATCTTCAGATAAGCAGACAGTAAATCTCAGAGTAGCATATAAAAATTATTAAATATTAAAATTTCATTCTTCTGACATGTTTAATTATTATGTTATTATGTATAGGGCAAGAAAATTGTAAAATAATTAATAATTGAAAACAATTATCATTACAACATATCTGATATAACCACAAAACACAAGTCATGACAGTTATCCGGAATTTACCTTCCAACATTAGTAATAGTTTTTACTATGAGTCCAGCATTTCTGCACACATGCTATCACAACCAGTAAATCCTAGATACAAAACAAAACATAATGGATAACGTCTTTCTGACCAAAAGATTAATTAATTTTTATAGACTGACAGCCAAAAAGCCATGATTTGATTAAGATTCAAGATTTTAGAGCTTTATTATCATAAATTCACATTTCAATATGAAATCAAAAAAAGTTAAAAGGATCACCAAGCATTATCAGTAGAACAGTGTAGCTGAGTGGGTAAAGCTTTGGGCCAGATATTGGTGTTTCAAATGCAGTCTATGCTAGACAGCCATTGTTGGATCCTTTAGCAAGACCCTTAAACCTCTCTCCTCTGTGGGCACCATATGGTGGCTGACCCTGTGCTTAGCAATAAAAACACATTTACACACACGCAAGCATACACTTGGGAATAGTGAGCACATGAGCACAGCGCAGTGGGCAGCCCTAGCCACTCACTTTTTAGTATTCCAAACTTTTTAATATTGTGTTGTGTTACCTCATTGTAAGGGGTGACACAGTAGCTTAAAGGTTAATAGAGTCCTCACAGTAAAAAGTCCTAGGTTCGATTCCTGACTGGACCTGGGGCTTTCTGTGTGGAGTGTGCATGTTCTTCCTGTGTCTGTGTGGGTTTACTCTGTGTTTCTCCCACAGTCCAAAAATATGCAGGTAAAGCATGAATGTGTTTAATATGATTTGTGTAACGAATGATATAACTTTTGTAATAAATGACCGTTTTCTGTCATGAATCTTACCTTGCAAAAAGTGTAAAACATGACGTAAAATAAATAAACAAACAAAACCTTATTGTAAAGTTTATTAGTATAACAATCCAAATGCCAAAATAACTTCTGTTATGGCCATTGTAAGGGTCAGCAACAATACAATTATCTTAACCTGGAGATTATTCATTTAGTGCTTTTTACAATAGACATTGTCTCCAAGCAACTTTACAAAATACAGGACCAATAGATACAAAAACCCATGTTGAGCAAGCCGATGGCAATGGTGACAAGGAACTCCCTTAAAAATACAGGAAAAACCCCTTAGAGGAATCAGACTCAACAGGGCCCATCCTTCTTGGGTGGTTCTGGAGGAAATCGTCACATCAGACAGGAGCAACAATATTGGCACTACAGTCTCGACTTCAATCCTTAACCTCAGTGAGTTAACAGGCTTCTGTCAGAATGCCCTTGGAGTAGAAGAATGGAGAATGCGGTTAATAATGTACAATTCTCGAAAGTTTGCAGACTCCGGCAGCCCAAAATATTACAGCAGAACTAAAAGGGTGTGCGAGCAGGTAACAAGGTCACAAAGGCTATCACAGGACATCAGCGCCAACCTACTTTACCCACACCTGAGTGTGGACATGAGAGGCAGAACGACAGTAACCCAACATCCCTGATCACCATAAGTTTCTATGACCAAGAACCTCCAGACTCTGTACCTGTGTTTAAACAAATCAAAAGCCTGAGAAAATAAATATGTTTTCAGTCTAGACTTAAACATTGAGACTGTGTCCGAATCTCGAACTAAGGTAGGAAGAATATTACAGTAGTGTAAGTTGTACAAAAAGTACAAGTTGTGGAGCTTTGTCATAAAATGATTGTTTATTTTTCTCAATTAAATAAAAATAATATTAAGAGTTAGCTTTTATAAGAACCTGTTTATACTCAGTTAGCGCATCTTTCCAAGCTATCTTATACATTTCCAGTGTAGTGTGATGCCAATTACATTCTAATTTTTGTGCTGCTTTTTTAAGTGCGCATGTGTGATCATTGTACTATGGAGCAAGTTTTTTCTCTGTAATCACTTTAGTTTTGAGTGGGACTATGTTAGTGGGACTAAGGCTGTGTGCAGTACGGTTTCTGAGGGCATTCTGACAGAAACCTGTTTACCTGCCGAGGTTAAGGATTGAAGTTTGGACTGCAGTGCCTGATGTAATGATTTCCTCCAGAACCACCCAAAAGTGACGGGGCCTCGCTGCATCTGGTTCCTCTCAAGGTTTCTCTCCGGCATTCAGATGGAAACCTGTTGCAGTCGGGACTATAGTGCCTGCCGCTCCTGCCTGATGTGATGGTTTTCTCTGATGGGGCCCTGCTGCATCAGTGTGCTGCTTTTTTTCCTCCCCAAGAAGGATGAGCCCTGTTGAGTCTGGTTCCTCTCAAGGTTTCTTCCTGTATTTTTTTCAGGGAGTTTTTCCTTGCCACAGTTGCCCTCGGCTTGCTCAACAGGGGTTTCTGTTCTTCCTGTATTTTGTAAAGTTGCTTTGAGAAAATGTCTATTGGAAAAAGCGCTATATAAATAAAGTTGACTTCCTGCTTCAGTGCCAACTAGTCTTTCAACAGCGCCCCTCAGCCTTCCGAAGAGAGGCTTCTAAGATCGCCTATGTGATCAGTCTGTTGCGAGGCCAAGCACTAGCCTGGGAAGAGGCTAGCGGCTCCGGTTCGGGTTTCCCCTGGGCCACATACCAGACCTTCGTGGCCGAATTCAAGACCGATTTTGATCTTACTGACCATGGCCAGAATTCGCATTGCATCTCTCCAACCATTCAGTGGCCCAATATTCTGTCAAATTCCAAATTCTTGTGGCGGAGGACTGATGCTTTTACACAGGCCTCTCCGATGTCCTCAAGAGGTGAGTTGGCCACCCGCGAGATGCCCGTGACTCTCCAAGGACTCATAGACGCCACCGTACATCTGGACAACAGGATGAGAGAACGATGACAGTCCACACCTGCATGAGTTTGGGCTAAGCCCTCCCGTTCCGTGCCCTATTTCTCTCCCCGGCCACTTCTTGTGCTGGCCCCGCCCCTACACCTGGCGAGGAAGCCTTGCAGATAGATCGAACCCATCTATACACCGAGGAGCTCATCCAGCACTACAGAGATCAGGTCTGACTTTACTGCTACAAACCTGGGCATTTTTGGCATGACTGCCGCAGTCGGCTAAAAGAGAGGGTTTGCCGCTAATAGTTGGGGCTGCGTCGAGCCGATCAGAAAATTCTCCCCTAACCCGTCTGCTTTTGCCAGTCGACTTGTGTCTTTCCCACTTGTCTTTCATAACCCTCGCCCTCATTGACTCCGGCTCCAAGGATAACCTAATAGACGAGAGCCTAGCGAAGCAGCTGGGCTGTACCCTCAACCCTCTCATGAGCTCCCCCGGAGAGCAGTGGATCTTGTGGGCCAGTTGACAGCCCTTATCACTCACCATATCTCGTTTTTCAGGCGTTCATGAACGATGTCTTCCGTGATCTCCTGGGCAATTGCGTTTTCACATACCTCAACGACATCCTGCTTTTTTCCCGCACCCTTCCTGAACACAGGAAACACGTCCGGCTTGTCTTACAGCGCCTTCTCTATAACCGTCTTTTTGTCAAAGTGGAGAAATGCATGTTTCACCAAGAAACCGTTCCCTTCCTGGGCTTTATCATTTGCCCTAACCAGCTCCAAGCTGACTCCGAGAAGATCCAGGCGGTTGAAACATGACCCTCGCCAACAAGCCGAAAGAAACTCCAATGCTTTTTGGGGTTCGCCAATTGTTATAGGTGCTTCATCCGTGGTTTTAGTCAGGTGGTGGCACCCTTGACGCGCCTTACCTCCACCAAGGTGCACTTTTCCTGGTCGCCGAAAGCAGAATCCACCTTTGCCCACCTGAAATCCTTCTTCTCCTCAGCTCCAATTCTTATTCAGCCCGACCCACAGAAGCAACTTATAGTTGAGGTGGACATCTCTGCCACCGGTGTCAGAGGAGGAGTACTCTCCCAACGAGGTGACACATGTTCCCAAATTCACCCCTGCACGTTCTTTTCTCGACGACTGACCCCATCAGAGCTTAATTATGGCATCAGAGATTGGGAGCTACGTCAAGCTCACACTCGAGAAATGGCAACACTGACTGGAAGGCTCAGCCATCCCTTTCCTTGTCTGGACTGACCATAAGAACCTCGAGTACATCCAGACAG
Source organism: Ammoglanis amapaensis (assembly GCA_028566735.1). Taxonomy (NCBI): domain Eukaryota; kingdom Metazoa; phylum Chordata; class Actinopteri; order Siluriformes; family Trichomycteridae; genus Ammoglanis; species Ammoglanis amapaensis. Next base: position 5,349 of record JAOUQU010413045.1, read on the forward strand.
CGAAACCCGGCAAGAGCCCTTTCATGCTGGCAAGCTCGAAGGGCTCTGTTCTTCAGCAGGTTCAACTTTGTCCTCACAAACCGACCGGGGTCCAAGAACACAAAACTGGGTGCTCTCACCCGTATTCATGAACCTGATTAAACCAGTCCTGATCCCACCACAATCGTGGCACCCGAATGCATGGTTGCCTCCCTGGCTTGGCATGTCGAAGAGCATGTGTGCAAGGCCCAACGAAAGAAGCCTGACCCAGGAAGAGGACCTCCTGACTGACTGTACGTTCCTCGGGCATGCAGATCCCTCGTCCTGTGCTGGGGGCGTGACTCCAGATTTCCTTGCATTTAGGTGTCCGTCGCACCACCCCGTTAATCCAGCAGGAGTTTTGGTGGCCCACGCTCACAGCGGATGTCAAGGGATACGTACAAGCTTGCCCTACATGTGCTGGTAACAAGGCCAGCCACCAGCCTCCACCGGGCCTGCTGCAACCCATCCTAGTTCCGGGATGCCCCTGGTCATATGTGGCAATAGATTTCATCACCAGCCTTCCTGTCTCTGACAGCACGGTCACGATTCTAACTATAGTGGACTGCTTCTCAAAGGCCGTTCTATTAAGCTCATTCATGTTTTCCGCTACCATGGCCTTCTACGTCCACGACCAGTGGTGCCATAAGATCTGGGAGACCACCTGTGCCGCGCTCGAACTGTCTTGGGATGCCATGGAAAGGGCTGCTAATTCACATCAGTCCAAGATACATCCCCGGCCAGTTGGTTTGGCTCGCCACATGACATATCCCGCTCCGCTCTCTGTATCACAAGCTCGCCCCCCTGGTTTATTGGCCCATAGATAAAGATCTCCAAAATAATCTCCCCTACCTCCGTATGTTTACAACTACCACCATACATGAGGATCCACCCAACATTCCACGTCTCCCAGAGCAAACCCGTACTTCGCTCCACCCCCCCGTAACCCTCCACAAGTCTGTCTTATAGATGGAGAACCCGCATACACGGTGCAAAGACTAATAGACTCACGTCATAGGGGGCATGGCATCCAGTACCTAGTTGACTGGCAGGGGTATGGACCTGAAGAGAGATGCTGGGTGCCCCACTACACTATCCTCGTCCCCAATCTCATCCAGCAGTTTCAAACAAACTGAAACTAAGGCCAAGAGGCGTTCATTAGGGTGGTGTGAGGTTTCGTGGTCGGCTCTATCTGTGTGAGTGGGAGTGTCTGTGTGTATAACTCTCCGCACCGCTCTCTCTGCTCCACCTCACGCATGCACCTGCCCCGAGTCAGTGCTGATCAGCGAGGGTACTTTAGAGTCTCGCACAGAGGAGGAAGCGCCATCTGTTGCTAAGATTGAGCATCACACAGCTGATCTACCGGCCGTAACTACACCTTAGCGACGTGAGTCATTCTAAACCCTCGTCTGCCGAGGTATCCCCATCTCTGCGCACCGCCGCAGAAGAAAGTTATATTTTTGCTATTGCGAATTAACGTTTGCTATTTTTGTTCTCAGATTGCTGAGGACGAATCCTCCCGTTTTGCGTTTTTCTGTTTTTTTCATACGCCATACGCGAGCACCAATCATTTTCTATTACCCATATTCATCAAAAAAGAGCATTCAAACCATCTGTCGTTGGCTGCCTGGTGTTCTGGGTTTCCACTTCCAATACCCAATCCTAACAGATATAGTTTTAGTAAAAATCGTGGGTAGACGTTCCCTCTCTTAATCACACCACCAAAAAAAAAACCTTGATGTCATTTACACTAGCTCACATTCCTACATAGACCTAGCCTTTTTTATATCAAGAGAAATTCTGGAATTCTGGAAGTTTTGTCCCATCTCTTGTGTTTTCGTAGCTACTTCAATTCCCTCCTTAATTTACCCAAATCACCCAGAGTTTACCTACATCCAATTTAAAACACGATACTTACCTAAAAAGCCAAAACCACACAAATCTTGTTATTTATTATCTTCTAAATACTGTAAAATTTGACGAAAAAGTATGAAATCATAAAAGTACCCGTTACATGCGTATAAGGATTCAGCCAAATCTAAATTTCCTTAAATTTACCTTGACATTTGGTGTTGTAATTTGAACAGCAGTCACCTCTTTGAACACAATCTTCAGCACAAGAACATAGGCTATTAGATAGCCTCTCTTCCCCACAACGAAATTTAGAACATGTCCAAAGCCTACCTTTAAAAGTGAAAATCCAGTTATAAGATAAGATAATCCTTTATTAGTCCCACAGTGGGGAAATTTAACTTGTTACAACAGCAAAGGGACAGTACAGCACTTAGTATAAAAAAGCAAAAAACCTTACAATAATAAAACAAATAATAAATAGTTACAAAAGTAAATAAATGTAAGTTGTGATCATACACAGGACCATTGACATTATGCCCAATTAGAATTGTGTGATTTTAATTACAATTAATTGAAATACATTATATACAGGTGAAAACTTGACAATATTCAAATCAATTTAAATAAGGTCTATTTGTCACATACATACACAATATATATACACAATATATACACAATACAACCAACAGTGAAATGCTATTTTAACTGCTTTATCACAACATTATACAAAAGTTTTAGTTTTACCAACATTAAATGAAAAACGATTGTTTACTATGTTTTGTTTACGATGCAACATTTAATAGCATTCATTGTTCAATAATGATTAGCTAAATTCTACGACCTTTCTTGCTCAATGCAAAATCAAAGGATAAACAGAAACGTTACAAAACCCTCTTGAACTTACTGCCCTCTGGTATTGTGGCAGTGATTACTTATCGTTGCACATTATGTAGACGTATGCAGAAATCGTAAGCATGTTTTTCCTCCTAGGATTGTCTTTTACTTGATTAAAACACATCAGATTTAAAATACTGTAGCCCCGCCTCCCCAATTACATTAGAAATTACTATAATAGCTGTGCTAATGTTTTGAATTCACACATTCATTCTTATTTTGATCTTTACAGATGTGCAGATTACTTATGTTATGAGTACAAATACATCACCAAGCCATGAGAGATCCTGTATTTTAAACATAATAGCAGTTTCATTTATTTACTCAAATTTTCACTTGTAAAGAAAAAAGACATCTGAGCTCGAACTGAGTTTGTGAGAGAAGCCTTGAAAATATATTACAACTGTACGTGAATGAACATATCATTCTGTAGTTATTAATAATAATAATATTATTATTTTATCCTAATAATTCAATTCATTATTACAAAAATTAAACAATGGAAAAATACTTTTGCACACCCTTATGATGAATCTGTTTTTATCTGTTTCGGTGCTCTCTCAAGCTTGCATTGCTTCATCTCTCACATTCTTCCCCATGCACGCAGATGTTTTCAGTCTGCTTTGATTGGGGACTTATCTATATTCAATCGTGTTTAGTTCTACGTTGTACATTCTGTGTGCGAAAATTCTTCTGTTAAAACGTACCAGCGTGGCTGTTTTCTTTTACAAAATGATTCTGTATTACGGTTGTACGCTCTTTGCTCTGTGTTGGATAACTTTTGTTAAATTCACTAAACTTACCAGCACACTGTGAAACACTCTTACAGACTAAAATCATCACTGCAGTGATTGATCAGCTATGAAGGGCCATACTCACCTGCACACACACACTCTCTCTCTCTCTCTGCTGCAATAATCGACCCTGCTTTGCAATGTCTCCAGCCAACTCAAGGTGAGCTCATCTACCTAAGACTCTGCTCCAGTGTTTCTAACTCTCCATCAGATATTTTTTCGCATCTGTTTCTGATCTTTTCATCCACGCCTGGTTCAGCCCACGCAATCCTTCATTAAACTAGTGACTTTAACCTTGTCATTGCCCAAATAGTGGAGACTTGTTCTTTCCAACATCACGGGTGTTACAGTGCATTTGTGAGCCTTTAACACCAGACCAAGCAATTAGCTATAATCCAATCCCAATTTAAAGTGTGCAATCCATCTGAAGACACAAGCTGGAATTGATTACATATGCATTATTTTTTTGTGGGCATAAGACACAGCTTTTCATTAGTTTTAATGTGCAGCCGCTCTTCACAACAGTAGAGCTCCCACCGAGGGAACAGAAACCCAGGTTCGAATCACACACTGGTCGTCCCGAAGGCATTGTGTGTGCACAACTTATCAGTGAAAAAATATTGAACTTCTTTTAGTTTAAGTGTTCATTTATTATTAAATAAATGCACATATTTTATGTGGTTATTTATTTTATTATGATTTATTCTTAAATAAAATAAATGTAGAATTAAATAATAGTAATAGATACTAGTAATAGATAATAGTAATAATTTAAATAATAGTGTTAGTTTGATGCCTGTTAAACTGATCACCTTCAGGGTGACAAGGCTGGTTGTCTAGCATGCAATAAATTTTCCTCATGTTTTTGGAGGAGTAGGTATGCAATTTGTCAAAAGCACTAGCACAACCCCATACCATGTCAGAACATTAAGTATTATTTACTGATAACATCTTGATGGCCCGTTTTATCTCATATAAAAAGTTTTGGCTGAAAACTACATCTATTTCATCCAAAGAACTCAAATTTCACAGATTTCTATAAAAACATAATGTAAAGCAAAATATTCACTCATAATTAATATTATTCATAAAACTGTATGTCTTCAATTAACATGTAATTAAAAAGTGAGACTTACTTGGTTCCACGCACACTTCTGTATAATCCAGACAACAGTTTCTTTCATTTACACATGCCGTGTGGCAGTGACATGTTGCACTGATGCTTTTTTCTTCAGAAAGACATCTCCCTTTACAAGTACTAACTATTTGGTGAGGAAAATATGTGAAACTTTTAGTTTCAAAAACATACACATAATTGATTAAAAAGTCAATAGCTCTAAAAGTCTAAAAATCATCGAAAACGATAAAGTAAATAATCACCTTTCACCTCACAGTGTAGTTTCAGAGCAAATACAACACCTATAATTACAGCTATGAGAAAAATTAAAATAACCTGTGGTAAGGAAATAAAGAATTATTTGTACTGTTAAAATGCAAGGGCATGTAAGACAAGCTGACTACAACAATAAAATAGTAACTTACATAAAAAACATATTTATATTTTTACTCTATTATTTATATTTCACTGTTTTTATTTTATTTTAGTTGTTCTTATGGTTTGTAAAATATGCTATGTAACTCTTTATTTAACAACTTTATTTACTTAATTACTTATCATTGTTATTGTTAAACTTTCCTTAGGCACAAAAATGACAAATTCCAATATACTACACTGGACGTGTCTTTAATGATAAGTCAAAAACTCACCAGATTTACCAGATTTATCAGATAGAACTAAATAATGACTAACAAATAGTTTTTTTTTAGTAGTTATAACTTTTAGTTTTTCATTTTTCTTTTTGCTGTTGTTTTAGCTTTATCAACAGTTGTTTTTTTTTGTTTGTTTGTTTGTTTTGTGGGGGGGGGGGTCTGGAATTATGCAGAGGTGTAATGAGACTGTAAAACTATAAAAAAGCAATAAACAAATGCCTTCATTCTTCTTGGCATTTAAAGTACAGAAGATAAAATTGTATGCTAGGTAGGTAGGTATGGACTGCTTGAAATAATTAAGGTTATTGTATGCCCAGTAGTTACCTAAAAGGCTTATTTAAAGTTTCCTAAGGCATATTCATTTGTATATTACATTTGACATTTTCTTAATACAGCTTTACATAATTCCAGAAGCTGCAGGTGGGTATTAATTGGTGCTGGGCGATTTTCACGATTAATTTGAATTACAGTTTTAACGCGATTTTCACAATGGTGTAATTGAGATTTTTTTGGTCGCTATTCTTTTTTCAATCACACTTGCATTGGTTTTCGTGTGTGTGTGTGTGTGTGTGTGTGTGTGTGTGTGTGTGTGTGTGTGTGTGTGTGTGTGTGTGTGTGTGTGTG
>JAOUQU010413056.1:0-11301 GCA_028566735.1 Ammoglanis amapaensis
GCCAATGTACAGCGCCCCTGGAGCAGACAGGGTTAAGGGTCTTGCTCAAGGACCCAACAGTGTAGTGGAGTGTAGCAAAGCCTGGATTTGAAACCCCAACCGTTGGGTTCCCAGACCAACGCTCTACCCACTAGGCTACACTGTCCCATAACATATGGGACACATATCGAAGTGTGAACATTATCTTTAAAAATCTGTTACACGCATGTGGATACAAAACAGAACAGCATTGTATTTATGTTTATCTAGCATTTTGATTACAAATATTTCAGCGAAACACTTATACTGACACGAATAGCCGAAGTACATCAAATATAATAGACTGAAAATGTTCTATAGCAAGATGTTGCTGAACTGCAGAGTTGTGCAACAAAGTATATAATTTAAAAACATTTTATAAGACGGGCACAAATAATGCACTCAATATTTTTATATCAAGGAAACGAAATCAAATGAACATTCTTGGGGTTGTGGTTTAGGTTGATTGTTATTAAAATTAAAAGATTTTAATATTTAATCAAAATGCATTAAGATTTGTTTGGTGTTTAAATTTTGAAAGGCTAATTATATAAAACAATTGTAATTAAATTATATTTTGATAGCTGTAAGGGATCTTGAGGGAAACTTATTGTGAGTTTGTAAATTGTAGATTTATCATGTAAATTGTCTAATTATTGTATTGTTGTAATAGCCTTGTTGCATGAATGAAATGGTTAAAATGAGGTTAAACATAAAGCCGATTTTCATTTGAATCACAGCCGATTGCGTGTAATATGATCCTTCTATTAAATGTGTTTAATTCTTCACATTAGAGGCGGAAATGGAGGAAGCATGGCTGCATGACACAGGACTCTCCACGTTAGTGTCTGGAACACTGACTGATAGTCAGCCTGCTGAGGCTCTGCTCTCTACACTTACACGCTCTCAAGCTGCTATGGTGAAAAAACGTCTGGATAACTACTCTCAAACCCTGCGCATGAGGAACAGACAGTCCATACGGCACGTTCGAGATGTGTTTGCCACCACAGACACATCGGTGAGTACAGTTTGTTTGACAGAGTGCAAGTATGAAAAAACACTTTCTAGTATTTGTTGTTGGATTGTTTAATATTGCATCAAATGTGGACCACAGTTTAATACATACAAAGCTCATTTTTACATTTCACTTGCACGATTTCTCCTCTAGTGAAGGATTACGTACATGTTTAATTACTCAGGATCCAATATGATGAAATGTGAAGGGTTATCAACATCGCATCATTATCAGTATTTTGTAACGCAACATTACAATACTCCCAAAGCTCTGATGTCTGGAGCTTAAGAGTTTATTGGACAGTCTTCAAGAGTCATGCGCTTTAAAACTTTATTTCAATCAATTTTCTACCGTCATTTTCCTTTGCAATGCAACTTATCTCAGTATAGGAGGGTGGTACACTGTCTACTCACATAAAGAAGGTTCTGGATTTGATCCCATGGTAGGGTAGTCTGGGTCTTTTGTGGAGATTGCATGCTTTCTTTGTGTTCCCGGATTCCAGAGTTTACACACAGTCCAGAAACATGCAGGTGAAGTGAATTGGAGATACAAATGGTCCAGGATTGTGTTTGAAATAAACTTGTGTATTGATGCATCCTGTATATGGAATAAATACAGCGTGTCTGTTAGTAATATAACCAAATTACAAAACATGACGTTAAATTCTCAGCACTGTATGAACCAGTGTTTTTGGTTGAGGGTGTAGACACCGATGCACCACTTCTTTCAAATCAGCATCACAGGAAAATCTTTCCTCTCGTAAAGCAACTTTGTGCATCCCAAAAGGTGAAAATTAGATGGTGTTTATTCTGTATTAGAAGAACTTTCAGACTGAACTTTGCCACTTCTAATAAATAACCAAATGTACCAAACGAGTAGCGTTGATGCAAGATGTGTTTCCACAAGACCTGATTTATCTGATGTTGGTTCAGGCTGCAGATAGCCCAGATCAGAACTTTTCATTAGATACTGTATCATTTACAGATTGTAGAACCTTATGTGTCAGTCTTATAGACACATGCCGATGATAAGACTGACAGCTGTGTTTAGAGTGCGGCTAGGATTGGAACCCATTTGTCTGGTCAGCTGTTATGTACTCATTTCGAAATATATTTGTCTTCCTAACTCATACTGGAATGTGGAAGTGCTAGAATGTCGAACAACATGAAGAAACCAGAGAAGTCTAAGAATCTCAGAGCGTTCATATTACAGCTTAAATAAGAAGTGGCTTTGTTTTCCTGGTATGTGTCAATATGAGACTCAATAGCAGTGTATGTGTGACATTAATAATAAATAATCAAAATTATAACGGATTTCTTCAGTTTTGGCTTTGTGATTAAAAGCATGTGAAATATTAATGACCAGTGAGTGGTCACGATTTTATTATGCCTGTATTATGCAAGTTCTTAAATGTTCAACCATGTCTGCATTATGTAGCACGTAGGGGAGCATTGTTACTGGAAATACCACCGACAAATGGTATTTGGGCGAGAAGGTCTATGTCTTGGCAGAGAATGTAGGGCAGTGACTCAGGCCAAATGAAACTCATTTTGGAACTTGCGGTAACACATAACATGCCAGCCTAGAGCAGAGCTTAAAACAGTAATACTCTAAACCTAGATCATGCCATGTGGCTAGTGTTGCTGAATAGATTCAATAATCATGATGAGTTTTTAATTGTATTTTAAGTAAGACAAATACTACACAAATACTTCGAACCTCAGATTAAAAAGTGAACACTTTTTTTTATTTGAATGGTTTTTATAACTCTAATCTTTAATCATGTACTTTATGGGTCAATTCTTTCTTGACAAGAATAATTAATATGAAATCACATTAAATATTTATTCGGCCCGTAGGCTTTCTGTTTGGAGATGGCATGTTCTCCCCGTGTCCACGTGGGTTTACTCTGGGCGTCTAAAAACATTCAGGTTAGGTGAATTGAATAGACCAAATTGTCCATGACTGTGTTTGATGTGTATTTGATGTGCAAATGATTTGTGTATAATTTCCTGTCTTTTAAATGGCCTAGGATTTAAAACATGACGTTAAAATGCTCAATAAATACATAAATATCCACCGTTTTTAGCCAACCGAGGCCACAACCACAGTGTCACCAATCCAGCCGAAACTGCCCCATTGGACGCCTCCCAAAGGTTAGTCAGTAGATTTGTATCACTTATCCCACATACCATTCCATCACTTTGAGTTAATAGTGCTTTGGTATATTTGATTGTATATAGTTGAGTGAAGCAGTAAACCAAAGTCGGTATGAATGTGTTCTAGTTCGGAAGTCCTACCAAGCCTTCACAAACATAGACAGCAACGTGTCAGGCTGTCAGGTGGAGCCGAATATCTTGTCATTTGAAGTGCCGTACTCGGAGGGAGTGTTGGCTCATCGGAAAGGCCATGACTGCCATGACTGTCAAAGGTTTCGGAAAGGGGACAAAGATTTACATGTGAGTGGATGTAAAACATTGATTTTCTCTTTTATGACAGCACAACTGTTTACAACAACAACATATTTCATTTACTGTGTGCCATTAGTGTATTAAATTAATTGATTTAAAGGTGTGAAAAAAACAGAAATAGGAAATAAACATTAGCTTTTTTCTCATGAATATGATTCTAGACATTAAAGCTTGGTTCATGGTTCATTCACAGTACTTCTTAGAATGGGCTGAAATGAACTTCTATGAGCCTGGAATGTACATTGTAAAACCAGATAGGACGTCATTACCTACACATCAAACAAGGGCTTGGTAACAGGTGAAAGCAGACAATATGTTGTTGTTCCTCTATAGAAAATAGAAGTATTATTTGCATTGTATCAGAAAATGAAAATAAATGTTTCTTCAAAAGAGCTAAAATCTCCCAAAGATCTATTCATTTTTCAAATAAAATTTTTTGTTAATATCGAAATTCACTAATAGAAAATGATTTATAGTCTGAACCATGAACCAAGCTTTAATGTCTAGAATCATTTTCATGAGAGAAAAATGAGTGCCTTTAAACACACAGGGAGGTTATGGATAGGCAATGAATGAATTTGTACAGTACAGTAAAGGGATCTGTGGTGAAGCCATATATTTATCGAACCATATATTACCCAAACTGGCTTATTGGTTAGCACTGTTGCCTCCGAACAAGGAGTCCCGGGTTTAATTCACGGGTAAAGCAATCCAAAGATTTCTGTGTGGAATTGATATGTTCTCCAATGTCTGCGTGGGTTTCAACTGGATATTTCAGTTTCCTTCCACGGTCCAAAAACATACAGGTTAGGAAAATTAAAGATACAAAATTGTCCATGATGTGGAAGTGATGGCTTAGGGGTTAAGGCAGTGGGATAAAGACCAGAAGGTAGCCACTACCACCAATTTGCCACTGTTGGGCCACTGAGCAAAGTTCTGAACCCAGTTGCAAACTAAGTCACTTTGGATAGGTTTGGAACAGGTTGTGTTAATGCTGAAAATGTAAATATAATCCATGGCTGACGATGCTACTTGTGTATCGAAGGAATTTGAGGGACGAATGATCATTTTCTCTCATGAATATGACCTGGAGTGTAAAACATTTTGTATACACATATTTGATAAATAACTATAAATTAATGTTATGGTTAAATAAATACCCAAATGCTATTTTTGAACATTGTCTCATTAAAGTAAAACAGGAGAGTGTTATTCTTACATTTGTTCTATGTTCAAAATGGCAGTGATGTAACTTAATAAATCTAACATCCATCGTTTATTTTTAACAGTTGTGCATAATAGTTCCTTAGAGAGAAACATTTTGTTCTTCATGATAACTGCTGTTTAACACAGCGACAGACACTTTTCATGTCATGTTGACTGCACATTGACTTGCTACAGAGATGAAATTTATAGCCGAGTGACTTCCCATCACGTTTTTTTTTTAGCTAGAACACATCTGACAGTGATAAAAGAACCAATGGGAAGGAGTCTGTTGTGTAATCAGAGGAGCATTTTTGCTTTCTGTGTGTTAAACGATGGTAACCAAATGTTCCCTCAAGCTGATGAAGCTGCAGGGTGTAGGATGCTTTAAGGTTAGCATAGTCACTGACTGCCTGTCACTACGATTAGTGCTGAGAAGAGCTTAAACCATTCTGTTGACATGCAAGCCATAGTAAATATTCTTAAGAGTACATGTCAATAACGGCGTACTTTTTTGTTTAGACATTTCAAACTGTAAAGCCCAAGCAAGGGCTGACCAGAGTTCAAGACCTGTCCTCAGAAGACATCAAGAAGATTGGTTACATTGGACTGATAGAACTTACAACTTTTTATGATGCACTAGGCATTGAACTAAAGAGAAACCGAGTGGTTCGAGGCAAGGTCCGGGGTAAGTATTGTGAGAACTGCTTTATGTTTATTTTCTGTATATATGACGTCTTTGTGCTGTTGTAAACACACTATTTCTCTTTAGAAACAGGCATATTTGGAGTACCTCTAACTACACTGTTGGAACAAGACCAAAAGAGATTTCCTGGTTCTAAAGTTCCACTTGTTTTCAAAAAGGTGCGGAACTTATCTCTTGGAAGTTGCTTCTGCTTTTGCTGGACTGTATATCACAGAGTTCATAAACATCGACAGTGCATGTTCTCGTACTTCCCAAAGTGGAAACTTCTACACAGGAATTTTGTACACTGGAAAGTACTTGTTCAGCGCTTTGTACTGTAAGATTGCCGCACCCTTCTTCTTCCTTAGCTATAGCTATGTGTTACTATCCTGTCCTACGTGACACTGTTTATTCCAGTCCTAAACACCTTTTCCATACAAAACTGTTAGCTCTTGTAAGAATTTACAATACAATACTCATCATTGTGCTTTTTAGTCAAAGTAGAATGAATCGTCCACATTTAACACAATCCGTGCAGTGAAACACACACAGTATGCAGTGGCAACTATCCAATCACAAGCGCAGTTAACTAACCACCAGGCCACGGCTGCTCCTAACTTAATCCTCAACATTTCTTTGCCTGTATTTTGTTTAGAATGTACAATTTGGTGATTTATAGTGTAACATTAAGGTACTTGTAAGTTTATAAAAAGACACAGAATACATTCGATTAGATTCTTCTAACCTGAGTCTGCTCTGCTTTCATCTTCCAATGTTTGACTATTCCCTAAATAAATTCCTAGAAGTTAAAATGGAAATATGGTGAACGCTAGAGAGCAGCATATTAAGTAGACATGTTTTTCAGACGTTGCTCGGCACCAGAGTTTTAAACTTGAATTTTCTGCGTCACTTACTACAGTTGTGTTTAGTTCAGATTACATTTGGCTTCACCTTTCTTACTCTGAACTCAAAATGCCACCAAAAACCTCAGTCAACTTTATTTATATAGCACTTTTTACAATAGATATTGTCTCAAAGCAACTTTACAAAATGCAGGACGAACAGAAGCCCCTGTCGAGCAAGCCGAGGGCAACTGTGGCAAGGAAAAACAAAAGCAGTATTGGAACTGCAGTCTCGACTTCAGTTCTTAGCCTCAACAGTCATTTCATAATTGGCAAATTTACCATTCACAACAGATTCCCAACCATAAGGCTCATATCATCTCAATAAATGCAGTATTAGCCGATATTCAGAAAGCAAACAAAGCTTTTAAGCTGAAAATGAAATACGAGTCAGTTCTTGAGCAGGGTATTTCATACTGTAGGTAGCGTATGTGTATATGAAACACTCAGCTAATTAGCTGAGAATATATAATCTGATAACTTTTAAAGTTGTCTGACTGATTTTGTAAATGACACCAAACACAGAGAAAAAATTGAGGAATGTATAAAACTTTTGTAGAATATATGTATTATGTTTTACATTATTGATTTGCATTGTTGGCCGGTGGCAATGAAAAAGCACATCTTTCTTATTGTGATGATAATACGTGATAATAATAATGAAGAATCTTATTATGTGTAGGGCAATGCTGAAAACCTTGGTAAAAGTGTGTGTTATCTCTGAGCTCTCAGTGTAGATTGGCAGTGTTGGAAGAAAGCAGGCTGCTCCAAACTTGTTTATGTCTTCTTTAGCAGTGATGGGAACGTTTCAAGTTTTACTTATGCAGGATCTAATTAGTACAGGATTAGTACATTTCCCACACCAGTGTGACGTAGTTGCTTCCAGATGTACTATTTTGGGTAGCATAATACAAGTCTGCATTGTTTAGAGTAAACCGATTTCCATGAGTGACTTTTCTTGAACTTTGTGTTATTTATCTGTAGATCAGACTTGGTTTGTGTTCGCAGAAGAGTCTGGTACAGTGAGTGAATTTATAAATTACGTTTAATCTTTTTTTAGATCAGGTGCGGGAAGGAATGACTTCAATAGTCTGCAGCATGCTGAGAAATTAATGTTCTATACAGATTCCTTACAGCTTAAAAGCAACCTGATCTACTTAAAAAGGAAATTAACTAGAACATTCTGTGAAGTACATATAAGGAGTATGGACAAAAACTCTAACAGTACAGGGTCTTGCTTGGAATGATGACCAAACGTATAATTTATAGAGATAAATGATAAAAATGTCATACTTGTACTCTTGTATGCCATTAATTTCTCTGGTTATAGGTAAGTAGTGAATGTCAAAGACATATAATATTCATCAGGAGACCTAATAAGTCATTCAGAGTTCCCTGTATACTAGCACTGGTGTAAATTTAATTTCTTTCTTCAATTTTAAACCTACTGAATTCACAGGAAGGAAACTGTACTTAGTTTCATTAAACATTGTTTTCCAAAAACACAATTTAGTGATTATATAAACAAAATGTCATCATAATGTTCATTAAATATCTCTCATCATATCACTTATAGTATAAACAGAAACTACAACATACAGCACAGCCTATCTTACTAGTTAAACCTACATTACTAGTTCTACATGATCGGCTTTTAGTGGTCATTTTGAGCTGTTTTAGATTTTATCTTGGTTGAATGACATCACGTCTGATTATGGAATGCCCAAAGAGGCATAAATCACTCAACAGTGGTAACCTAGTGTGTAACACTTTGGGCTTTGGGCCAGAGATTTGCGGTTCAAATACAGACTCTGCTATGCCGCCACTGTTGGGTCCTTGACGACCTTTAACCCTTTCTGCCCCAGGGCTCACCGTACAACAACTGGCTCTTTGATTTCACCCCAGCTTCCAAACCAGCTGAGATTATCGAAGAAAGAATGTTCGTGTACTGTACATAATATCTATCATGCTTATTCCTGTTGTCTCTGTTTCTGACACCATCACTGCTCCAAACACAGCCATTGATTTGAAGATAAAAGCAGAGTGAGCTTATCCATTAGTGGTTCTGGTTTAGACTCTAGTACTTCAGCAAGAGTCGGGAAGTCTGATCGGCTTATCAGTGAGAACTATACAGCAGCTTCTATCTGCTCTTAAAAGGACTGGAATGCTGAAAAAGTGCACACCGCTCCCTGACATATCTTCAAACAATGTAATGGTGTCTGCAAATGCCAAACGGGGGGAAATAGCCTAGGCAAAATAAAAAAGGAAAAAAACTTAAATTGATTAAATTAAGTTGATATCGTTTGAGCAGACTTGTGATTACATGGAGGTATACTTGGTAGATGGGTTATGTCCTCATGTCTTGATCAGATTTTAACTTTTGTTTGCAGTTATTGTCAAAGTTGGAGCAGACGGGTCTGCAGACGGAAGGAATTCTCAGGGTGCCGGGTTCTGCCTCCAGAGTGAAGGTAATACTTACACATATAATGATACTATTGTGTTCTACTTTCAAAAAGTTTTCACACTGTTTGTCTCTTATCAGCTTTACTGTTGTTAGCTATCTTAGCTTTTATGTAGACTACTGTTTACTTTAAGTAGGTCTTAGAAAAGGTATTAGGTTTGAGAAAAAGCCGAATATAGACATGTGCAGCTTCTGTTTATATATTTCCTAATGATAATTACAAACCATACACAATATTTGTATGTAACATGATTGTTACTGCACTGCACTGATCTTTCTCAGAACCCAGAAACCTAGTTTAACACGTTTTGGTTCGGATGATTTTAATTTATTTAGCAACATTGTTTTTACATTGTTACTTGGTAAATTTTAGGTTTCATGCTATTTTATCTTAGTATGTCTTATCTAAGTTGTGACTCCCCATCTGGTATTTTCTTGCCCAGACATCATCAATAGTGTCTGTTAATTGCCCAAGTATATTTCCACAAGCCCAGTTGACAATTTTTTTTTTTCTGAGTAAGCATTTGTATAAACCTTAACTGATGATTCACTCATCTTTTTGTTGACTTAGTCAATTGAGTTGATTATGCAGCTCTTCTTTTACTATGTGGAAACACAGATTCCTGCAGATAGTTTTTGTGTATATGCTGCCAATGCTTGATGTTATGATAGCTTTTCTTGAAACACGAGCCACTGCTTGCTATTTCCCTTGGGGTCAAATACAAAAATGAATGATTGGTCATGAGTGTTTTAACAGAAAGATCTTTGCATTGTGCAGCAAGCCACTTGTTGCCTTGTTGTAATTAGCAATGTTGGCTGGGAGGAAAGCATGATCCAGTCTACGAACAATCCTGTGATGCTAGCTCTTTATATTTTGTGCTTCCTTAAAACTTACTGAATTGGATCAGTGCTAAAGATTGTTTGTTTTAGACTTGGTTTTATATTTTGTAATCTTACACTCATCAGTGCTTCTTGTTTAAAAGGAAACAATTAAAAAATGCTTTGTTCAATTCCCTGATCTATGCCAGAAAATTTTCTAGCAAATATAATCTTGTTAAATGGTAAGGATCCATGCTTGAATCTTGGGCTTGGCTTATAAATATAGTATGGACTTGGTGGTACATGGATCTAGCCATGGAATACCCATATCAGTGTAGTACTAAACCTGGGCAAATATGAGAGTTGTGTTAGGAATGGCATCCACCATCGAAACTGTGCCAAATCAAACATGTGGATGCATGATTCACCATGGTAGTCCTTAACACAGAAGCAGCTGAAAGGAATCAAATATCAACTTTTCTGTAGCGTCCACTGCTCAATCTCATGCTTACATAAATCCAATATGTATTGTAAGAGAAATGAAATGGAGGAGAGTCATGAATAGGTTAAACAGTGTTGTAGTTTTGTTTGAATGAGCCGCCCAAACACGGTAAATCTTTCAGCTTCGGGTTTTATGCTGCAGAATACACAGAGGGGTGCCGTTGTCTAAATTTAAGGCACCATGTGTCTTTGGTTGACTGCTGAGATTTCTCTGTCTGAAAAAATATCCCGTGAACTTGTGATTTGAACCACGCATGGTGTGCAATGCATGCAGAATTGATGCATGAAGGCATGTGGCCGCGTGAAGACAAACACATTTAGCATTTTAAACACCAATCCAACCTTTCTGCCTTTCTCCTCTTTAAAACAATCTCTCTTCATTTCTAGCATCACTCAGCCATTATTCTGTGCCAGTGTTTGGCCGTGTGTGTATGCCCAGCACTGATGAAAGCTAGGAGTGTTTGAATGAATTCCACTTGTTGACAGAAATCCTTGGAGAGATTGCTAAGATATGTGCTTTGTTTAGATAGCCCCAAGCCCAATCCAAACCAACTCGGTTTAAAAGAGTTTGTCTTTTTTTGCTCCCAGGCATTATACAAGATATTTTTTGTGGCCACACTTCACTGGCGAGTAGTAGTGAAGCGGTACATAAACATTAGTGTAAAGCTGTTTGTTGAGTCAACAATATACGATGTACTATACCTATTAAAAGTAAGAAAGGAAAATACCAAGTATGCTGTACTCTAGCGAGATGTTTTTGTTTACCCAATAAAATACGGTGAGGACACATTGTTAAATAAATTCCATGAATTTCGTGGTAAGATGTGTAAGACGAGCTTATATTAAATACATTTGATATAGCAATAAATAGGTCATTGTGTCTGTTTGCAGGCTTGATAGTCTTTTTTTAGAGAGAGAAACTCTACAGTCATAATTCAATCTTGACCTTTTCTCTCATGAGTGCGATCCAGAGAGAGTAGATTCATTTTTGATTTATGTAATGATGCAAACACCTGTAACCCACACGTGCTTCCACTTTGTACATGTATGCACACAGCTGGAATGAAGAAAAGTAATTACATCAAGCTTCATTTCTGATGAATGGAAGGTTCATACATATGTTAACCTGACCAGGAAAACAATTGGTAGACATATTTAATATCCACGATTGATTCAATGCGTGTGTGTATATGTATTTATGCATGTATGTATGTGTGTGTGTATAT
>JAOUQU010413065.1:0-11301 GCA_028566735.1 Ammoglanis amapaensis
CACACACACACACACACACACACACACACACACACACACACACACACACACACACACACACACACACAAACACACACTATAAATTCAAAGTTGGGTGGTAGAGACAAACCCTGAATGACTTACAGCTGTTATTGGCCAAGTACTGTATCTACTTCAAGCATGCAATATTATAGAATGCCGCCATCTAGTGTCTTGTATCGGTAAGACAGCAGAAGGTATAAATGTACAAGTATTTAAAATACTCTTTTCACCCTTGTGTTTCACACACTTGCAGTAAAACACACCCTCATGAAAACGCACTAGTTTACACACACTAGGGGGCAGCAGTGAGCACACCTGCCCAGCGTGATGGAAAGCCGTAACGCCACGATAACTACGTTTGGATGCTACTAAATGACTACTATGAGCTTGTATAGTAGTTCATTGTGAAACTGTAGGCATTGATCAGATTGACTACGGAAATTTGTTTTTGGAAAATGTAGAAAATATTTACAGTTCAATTCTGAACTTTCATGTTGTGTAATCAAATTTGAGTGACAACCAGCAATTGCAAATTCATAATTGAATCCACTAAGTATAATATGTACAATATTCCAGTCACTATAGAAGCATAATGTATGTATGTATGTAATAAAATGTAGGCAATCATATTTATTAATAGGATGGTGTATTTATTTACTTATTTAATTGGCATAACTATGTAACCTCCTTATTAAAATTTTACATATAGAGTGCACAATTATAATACAATGCAAAAATGAATATACCCACATATGTAATTACACTGAGTACATGTAAATACAATTTTATATACATCTCTAAATATTATTTTCATGTTTACTTTGAGTAATCTTCATATAATGCAATTTAAATGCAATTTTTATACATTTGTTTTACATGTCTCTGTTCTTGACTTTTACTCGAAGAACCATGAACTCTGAGCAGATGCATCATCTAAGTCCTGTAGAAACCTTTGGACTGGGGACTAAAACAAATAAATTAATGAGAACAAAATGTAGTCTACATGAAACAATTTGTTCACAATATAATTGTTTGAATACATTTTATAAACATTGAAAAACATGTTATTATGGGCTTAGTGTACATAAAATAAAATTCCTAATTCATATAATTATATTGCCTTTAATTTAGTACTATAGATGGGGGTGGGTTTTAACCCAAAAATAAGTGTATAAATGAGGTAACGTACAGTATGTCTCTAAAGCTATAATTATCTTACTAGATTATTCCTATTTTTGGAAAAATCAAAAAATATATATGAGATTTAAAAAAAAATGTGAGCTGTAACTGATCTTTGAGATCCCAAATACAATTTCAGGGTTGAAGTAACTGGTCAAATATTTTATAAAATCCAGTTTAAATGCTCAAAACCTACTTTTTACAGCAGCAGAATCTGGTCTTACGCCGTTTATACTTTATCGCCTGTCCAAGACAAAATGAGAATTCATTTTTAATGAACAGAATTTAACAGAATTGATCAGTGATTTGACATTTTTATATCGGAGCAATATTAACCTGTCTGTGTCTTCGAAAGATTATAACAGTGATGACACAAAGCATGGCGAAGATTATAATGCCACTGACGATCGAAACAACAAGCCATATGTTCACTGGAGCTTTTACTGTAAAACAGAACAACAGTATTAGACTTAGTATTAGTATAAGACCAAAACATTTAATTCTTCAAAGTATTTTTTTATTTCTTCACCTATTTTCAGGTACACGGTAGCTGATGTAAGTACTGTATTGTTCTTTATCAATTCACACCTCCATGGCCCACTATCATATACAGATACTGCAGAGATGGTCAGATTTACAGGATGAGGTGGGCTGGACATTTTTATATGAGAGTCGCGTGGAGGAGTCCATTTAACCTCAAGTTCAGAAGTCATTGGATGACCAAGAGTACAGCTCAGATTAACCGTTTTACCCACATGTGTAGGAGAAAGTGTAGAAGCAACAACTAGAAAACAGAAGAATACATCTGTAAATGTCATGACCATTAGATTCAGTTGATTTCTGATTCATTTCATTCAACCTAAATATTAGGGCCACAAAGACCTGTGTGACATTGATGAGGACAGGATCATTATGACCTGACAAGGGTGCTTTCAAGCAGGTCAGAAAGTTAGATGGTCAAGCATTACATATTATACAGTATGTGGCAAATTACCAGCATTTAAGGTTGGACCAGTGGTTCATGCCTTAGCACTGTTACGCTGCCACAGTTCAAACTCAAAGCTCAAACCCTTGCTTGCATATATTATAGTTTGGCCACAGTTGTAAGTTCATTAAAAATATATAGTAAAAAGGTGAAAAAAACAAAAGATGTGCCATATATATTGATTTAGGTGTAGCTTTTAAATTGGATGAACATACAATTTGCTTAAGTATCTACATTATGAAAGGAGTTCCTAATAAATTAGCAGATTTGAATGCTGGGAGTAGTTATTTATTCGTGTATTTAGTGTATTATTTAGTGTAAAGAAGGGTTTTTTATTTAAATATGCTTACATATCTCCAACAGAGCTCTTACCTTGTAGCACCTCCACAGACACGGTTCTGCTCAGCGTTTTTGTTCCAAACATTAGACTGCATGTATAGTTCCCCCTGTCTTCTACACTCACTTTGGGAATCTGTACACTCAAGTCATGATCTTTCACCTCCCTTTCCATAAAAGAGCTATTTGTACCATTCAGACGTCTCCAAAATGGTAAGGGTGTCATCTGCAATGTGAGTAGGTTCTGTGAAGCCTTGGATTGATCTAGCACATCAAACTTCCAGTGTCCAGCCAAGACACCCTTGGCATTCACCACAGACCAGGGAATTTTAGAGGACAAGAAACAAGGGATTAATAATGTAGAGGAGACAGAGGTGTAGACAGGGTCTGGCGATGGTGCAAGATCTGTGAAAAATGGGGCTGGGTGTTAAATTGTCTTTAACTCAATAATTGTTAACATAGAGTGGATTTAAATGATAAAATATGACACTTGATCATTTGGAAAACAATTTTTAAAAAATCTTTTATTCCATCTGATTTAAACTGTTGTTTAGTATAATACCAAATAATATAAAATACTATGGAAGAAAAATCAGGTTAATTTCAGTCGGTTTAATACAATAAACATGACCCATTAAAAATAGTCATTTTCTGTCCAGAATCAAAGTTCCTAAAATCTTAAATTAAATGGGAATTGGATAATGTTCTTCAGAGTTTAAGGGAAAATGTGTTCTGGAATTGTTAATTAAACTGTATAAAATAATGTTACCACAACAAAAAAAACAAAGCTTTAGGAACGTTGTTAAAATCTAATTTTTTATTACAGTGAACATCTATTCAAGGCTTGTAGGGGGAGCCTCAAAAGATTTTGCATAACGTGACTTTAATGCAGTAAACTAATTTAGTTACACTGATATCTGGTTAGAAAATGTTGAAGATTTCAAAGTCTTAAGTGCCTAAACTACGAAGTTAACTGACTTTGGAAAAATCCAGTAGATGAAGAAGATTTCATGTCAACACATGGGAAAAATGTTTTTGAGAAAACTGTGAAGGCTGTCCATAGAGTTCTGTGTACCATGAAATGTGGCAACCTTGTTTTAAAAAAATCTACAAATTAGTAACAATGATACTAGAACTCACCTATAACTGTGACAGTAGTTGTTGTATTTAATGTATGGCTATTTGTCTTCAGTAAACATGACCAGACTCCACTGTGTTTGCTGGAAACGTTCGGTTCTGTCAGTTTAAAGTCTCTCATCTCATGAAGTTTGCCATTGGGCTCAAAACAATAAACAGGAGTGTTTACTAAATAGCGTACTTCAGAATTCAATTGAATTGACAGAGAAATATTTTCTCCAGTCAGCAAGTCCATCGTTGTTGGCATATTCACTAAAAGTGAAAAAAGGAAGAAAGCCATCATAAAAGTGTGTGTGTGTGTGTGTGTGTGTGTGTGTGTGTGTGTGTGTGTGTGTGTGTGTGTGTGTGTGTGTGTAAATAAACATAGTAGCAATAAATAAACATCTATGCACAGTGTTCCTGCTAATTTGCCATATTTGTTGCAAAAACTTTTATTTTTAACGAAGGTAGATTAACATTTTTTTCAGAAAGTTGACTTTTTTGACGAATTGAAAATTTATACATTGTTACAATGTTCATCGTTGAAATCGTACAATAGAGAATATTAGCTTTACATTTCTATTATGAGACACCAGGTGGCAGACTAGACTTTAATTAACTAGAATAGCAAGTTTGATTGTGTTTTGTTTTTTTTTTTGGGGGGGGGGGGGTTGTTGTTGTTATTTAATATTTTATTACTATTTTTATAAACAATGCGATTCACATTTTAACTATACTATACTTTTAGTTTTGTGAGACAGTAATAGTAATTAATGGTTTCAGTGTGATCTTACGCCAGCACAAAAAGGATTTTTATCATTCAACGCATGTTGTTGTTATTATTAAATTACAGTCAATTCATAACTGTCACCAGGTGCTGCTTAAAGCTGCAGAAGTCCTATTAAATTATAAGTATGTCTCTGTAACTGAGCTGTAGCTCTGTAGCTGAAGCTGAAGCTCTGTACATCATCGCAACAAGTGTTCGTCTTTTAAGCTCTTAAGGGCCACATAAAAGACATGGTTGGCTGGATTTGGCCCGCATGCCATATATTTGGTAGCTCTAGTTTAACTATACCGGTGACACCACTGAGACATCAACCCTGGTCTCAGTAGTTGTGAGCTAGTGACACCAGAACACCAGTTATAGAAGGAATACTGGGAAAACTAAGATAAAATTCACAAAGGTAAAATTATATTATTAATGTAAGTAATAAAGCCTGTGTCATTCTCCAAAACAACAGTACAATTCTGCACTCACCTCGATAGAGTTTGTACTGTTTTGTGTCCTCCTTTGTAAGTTCATACTGTACACATTTGAAGTGTCCAAAGTCAGAATCCAGGACAGGTGAAATTATGAGAGAGAAGTTTGACGAAAGAGAGACTCTGTCTTTCCAATTGTCTATTTCATGAAAGAAAAAAAACATTAAGCAATCAAAATTAATCAAACCTTTATTCATTCGTCTCTTTTGACAAACCAATACATTCTGGTTAGAGTGACAGTTGGTCCGGTGGTCCCTGAAAATTAAAAAAATATCTTTAAAAAAGAATCTCACTTCTATTTCACTCACGGTTTCACTCAGAAAATCTAGTGCGTGCAAAACTCCAAGAAATTCAGGTCCCTGGTATCCCTAGGTTACTGTGTGTTTCCATGGGTTGGTGCACTATCTATATTGTAATTATGTTTCTCAGGTTTCATGTGGCAGAATGTACACAAGTTTAATCTCTAATCCTTTTTATTTGCTTCTGGTCACTTGTTGACGACGAGACAGATACTTGCAGGGATGGGAGCACAGCATCACCACCCCTGGCTATGACAACATTAGTGTCAGTCAATGTGACCCAGATCAGGATGATGCAGTTAGTAAAAATTATTTAATGGCAAATTGTTTCTCTATGACTTATAACCGTAATGTAAACAATGTGTAAATAACAGATGATTTTTAATAGACCTATTTTATTTGTGCCTTGCTGAGGATTTCTTTTAATAAGTGGTAGGTCGGTGTCATTAACGAAAAACCAGTTGACGTAGACTTTGTCCGTAGTTTCCCATTTGCTCCTAGGAATAGTAACTGAGCCTCCTGGTTGAGCAAAAATCACCTTGGGGGATTCTGAAAGATAGTAAAGAGAGAAGAAAAGATACAACATACTGTGAAAAGAAACATAGACATACATTTTTAAAATAGTAGGGAACAAAGTTTTCCAAAAAAGTCACCTTAAACCTTAATGTCAGGCAATGACCAAGAGGCAATAAGAAACTACAAGTGATAAGTGATTACTGAAGATAAATGTAAGGTAGCATAAATAATTTACCTACAGCTACAGTCCGGATGAAACAGCCCTGACACCGTCAATAAGTTGAGACTTAACATAGTCTATATGCTTTCAATACAGCTTTCAATACAGAAGGTTTTTAAATAACATTTGTGTTCTTTACTTATCACCTGTGCCTGTATACTACTAGGGTACTGAACTACTAGTGTAGTCTATGTACGTTAGCTATAACTGTTAAGCATGTGCTATCATGATTTATACAAAAAAAATCCCTGTAATTATGCATTATTTGTATTTTAAAATCTGGCCTTGTATATTTCCAGTACCCCAAATAATTTTGATGAAATCTTACCGTTAGCTGAGTGGAGTGGAAACAGCACAAGTAATAGCACCCACAGAACTACCATTCTGTCTCCCGGTAAGTTCTACAATGAGGACAAGCTGAAAAGGGGGGAAAGTAAATTAAAAACAAGTAAAATGATGACAGTATCTTACACATCATGCATTTATTTAAAAGTGTCCTTGTTATCTGATTAACATTCATTACATCTGGTAAATGCCAACTAAAAGTACAGTTTGAGGGTTTTTCATACCACTCAGGTGGTGCAGCAATAAAACATACTAGCACTGTATCTGTCTGTAGGAACTGTGATTGATTGATGGTGTCTGCTCATTGAATTGCTTATGGTGCTTATTAGGATATGGCCATTGCACATTGTCGATTACAAATGAAGGTGTGTATTCACTCTGCATAGAGGGGTCTTGCTTTCCCCTAATTGGGGCAGGGAGTCACTTCAACAGAGAGGAAAAAGAACATAATCGGATACAAACAGGATGCAAATGGGGCAAAAACAGGATTGTGTCAGTAAACATGCTTAATTAGTGCCATACTGCTGGTTATTTTCAATCAGTGGTATTTGTCTGAAAACTAGTTGGCATAAACTTTGTCAGTTTATCAGCCTTTTTTCCTGGATATATAGACCACTGCTCAATTTGCTTATACTTTCTTAAGGTGATTTGATTTTTAAAGCTCAACAAAACTTAAAGGCCCAAAATTTGAGCCTCTGTATACCAAATGACAGTCGACTCACAATGTTTCCAAAAAGAGGTCCAAAAAGCTAAAGATTTAGTTAGTGCTATACAGCTTCAAGGGGCTTATTATAATGTTATTTATTGTTGCTCAGTTTGATAGAGAAACCCCAACTAGCACCAATCTTTTAAAAAATAGTTGAAGAAACATTCATTGGAACATTCATTGGAAATTGATATGTACATGAATAAATCTTAGATTTTTAATTTCATGCCCAAAATTGTAAAGCAGTCGAGTGGAAGGAAGGAAGGGGCTTGTGGTGGGCTCTGATTGTGCAGTGACTCGAAGAAAGACAAGGAAAGGGAAGAAAAGGAGCGCTTTGTGGTGGGCTATGGGTTTAGTAGAAAAACAAGAGAGGGGTGACAGATTAAGCGATCAAAGACAAATGGCAGTAAAGAAAGACTTTGAGAAAGCGAGTGGTTGAGACATGTGGCTGTGGTGGGCTGAGATTCTATCAAGTAGTACTCTCATCCCTTCTCTTCATAACCTCCTCACCTCCTCCGCCTGCACAAACACCCCCTCTTCCTCCTCTGTTCCACGAAAGACGGATCTCTCCACGCTTACGGGGAGAACAAACATGCCACAATGCGCCATGCTAAGCTGGGAGTGTGGTCTGAAGTGTACTGATATCTCAGCCTAGAGCTTTGTTCTGTGTCAGATTGGTGTAAATCTGTGTAGGCACTGTTCCTCTACATTGCAATATATCAACTTGAAACCCTTGATTTGTGCCTCTAGATTGTTCCTGACTAAATATTTTAATACATTTATTTTCTCATTGATTGCAGACATCAAGTTTCTAGTACAACTACATGGAAGGCACCTAAACACTCAAAGAACAGAAAACAAAACAGTAAAATATATTTAATAAAACTTTTTTTTATTAGGAACACTTATTCTCTTTAATATTTCACATATTTCACATTTGAATAACTAAAATGACTTCTGCGTTGGCTGTGTTATGTGTCGGTGCTCAAAGCTAAATGTTTCATGTATCTTATGAGCATTATAAGTTGTGTTCCTGCATCATTCTTTTAGTATATAAATGCTTATGTTTTTTCGCACATTAATGTGGAAATATTGAGTTGAAGTATATAAATATCTCTATATATATTGGTGAGTTTAAAGAATAAAATTCTTGAGTTTAGGTAGCATTGAGTTAATTATGCTTTGCCACTAACGTCCTGCCTGGTATCTACATAGACATGGTCATTTAAGTCTTGGTGGGAAAGGAGACTGGTATTGATGGCCAAACATCTTATCCATTGGAAAGTGTATATATAAGTGCACTTTCAGTGATCATTCTAAGTCTACATAAAAATAAAAGAAATGGCACCTGGACTAAAATTACGCCAAATCAGAGAATCAGAAAAATACTATTTGACAAAATCTATATTTGGGAGAAGAAAATTGAAAAATAAAAATAACATAACACAGAGGCACAAATATCAAAATAACATTAAAAATCTACAATAATAGCTTTTACAGAATTTCGTAAGCTTAGATGTCCAATGGCTTCTTTTCTGCATGACAGAATGTCATGAAGCCCACTGTAAAGCACCCAGATGGAGGACTGAGATTTTCCACTGAACAGCAGAGTCCATTTGACTACCCAATTTGGGTACATCAGCTTGGGAATCACTTGGATGCTTACATCTGTGGATGTACATCTGTGGACTGGATAAGCCAGTCCCAAGGTCAAAAAATAAAAATGTTGCAAAAGAACGAGCACCAGCAAAAAAGAACATATGACAAATAAATGCTATCTAAAAGCCGACTGCGCGATCAAACAGGATGGTGTTTAAAACAATCATTTTATGAAAAACAATTTGATGGTAAACGTAACACCGGTATCTCAGGAATTTTTAATTCATGGCAAATCTGGTTTTAGGCTATATTCAAATTTTGTGTATAGTGTATAGCAATAAATTTGTAGCCGTGCAAGAAAATGCACTAAACTATATTTAATTAACTATTAGTTCATTTTCTTGCATATTTTATAAGCCAAATTTACCATACTGCACATGGGTTTATTACAGACTCCACATCATATATCAGTCAAAATTATTTCATACATTACCTTTAACGCCCAGTTGTTTTTTTATATAATTCATGTTATTAACAGTTTAAGTTACTGATCAAGGTCGGTGTCGGCGAGCTTATCAAATCAAATGCTTATTAAATCATGTTTCCATATATATATATATATATATAATTATTTTTGTCTTGATGTTTTGAAAACTGGGCCTGTGATTGGAAGGTTGCCGCTTCGAGCCGGCAAGTCACGACTGAAGTGACCTTGAGCTAACTACTCCCCAGGCGCCGTGGCTAGGGCTCCCCATCGCTACAGAAACATATGTTGTCACTTGGGTATAACTGTGTTTTACTGCTTAGATTGGGTTTAATGTAAAGGATTAATTCATTTATAAATCATAATACAAAAGCCAAAAGTAACACGATCATACCAGAAAAAGATATTTACTCTAAAAGTAAAAAAAAATAACATTTATTGTTTTTAAATGTTAATCAGACCTCATGCATGACTGGTTGAAATGCAACACAACAATTAAGGTGTCAAAAAAGCTTTTGCGCTAGTAAGACAAGCTGCTGAGAAAAGATGAGAGTTAAGATACAGATACAAACATGAGGCTGCACCTGAGAACGTAACCCAGAAAGACAGATGATCGGGGCTGTGGTCTGAGCCGACGTTCAACAGAAACACTGAGATGCACAGAAGAAAGCTAGGAAGAGGAAATGTGTATGCATTTTGCATTATAAAACCCTTGACTATTCTTGTATAATGACAATATTTGGACACAATTAATGTGATATTAGTAATCACAGATGAGTGTGATATAGACGCAGTAGTGCATGAAGCCATATGACTACACAAATATTTATATGAAAAAGCAAAGCAAGAAAAAAGAAAATAACGAATTGAAATTAGTTTAACAATTTGGGATTTGCCAAAAAGTTGACTGTATTTGCAGTCAATATGTTATACTTTCATTAATTATCTTGTGTAATTGGTTACTGTTATATTTTACAGGCCTTACTCTGTTGTATCTTCGTTTGTGTGCACATTTCTAAATTAAAGATTTTATTTGATCTTGGTCATTGTAATGTTTTCCAAAAACAACTTTTCTCTTCCAAGACAATACAGCATAACAAAGCCCCAATCATGTCCAACTGGCCACACAGGCCGATAACACAGAGGGCTAGTGTAATAGAGTAATGTGCAATTTAGATAAATGTTAGTCATAGATATCTAACAAATAATACTATAATATAATTTAAATAATATTAATACAAATAATAAACCATGAATAAGGTTAAACTGTATCTTGGTTAAGATGTTCAGTCAATTTTCGTCAAATTTCATTAACCTTTCTTTTATACTCAACTTTTTCTTATACTTACGTAATAATAAAAATTACCTTATTATAGTCGCAGAATTCAGTTCTTAATCTTCCGATGTTAGTTGCTTCGCTTTACAGGTCCGCTCTTGTATGACAAAATCTGTTCACCAAGTTATAAGTCGCTGACCCCTCCCTCGAATCTGATTGGCCTAATTGATAAAATGAGGAAAATGAATCTATACTGTGTATTAAGTTTTATTTCATTTGACAGCAAGCGTTTATAAAGTTAGCTGTAAATTGTGTAATACATTCTGCACTTGCTTGATTCAATGCACAATTAAAAGTGAAAATGATTCCATGATTGAATATAAACACTTGGAATGATTTGATCATCCATTGCTATGATCAAAAAGTCATTTTTTTAACTTTCACTTTTTGGCACAGAAAATCAAAACCACAAAAAGCTTACATGCACAAGTCAAAAGAAGAAATAATACACTGACCATGACACATGGTCACAATTTGCTGATTTAAGAAATTATCTTATTGACAACAGTTCTCATTTCTCATTTTACAATTTACTGAGAATTGTATATTTAACATCTGTTTAGATCACATTTCAAAGATTTGCAAAAACACTTGAGAAATTCATCGTGCATTTTAGTTCATTTATTGTTGAATTGTAGGTTCAGAAACTAGATTTTATGCACAATTAAAACTTGATTCAACAAACTGATTATAGTTCATACGACAAATGTTTTGTTAAGTTTACAGAACATAAATTATATACACAATTTCATTGTCACAAACTATATATACAAAAATTATTACTCATGTATAGCATGCCAATAATGAAAGTATTTTAATATTACACACACACACACACACACACACACACATATATATATATATATATATATATATATATATATATATATATATATATA
>JAOUQU010413074.1:0-11301 GCA_028566735.1 Ammoglanis amapaensis
TTGCGATAAAATTTTTAACGCGTTAAAATCTTTGTAATTAATTAATCGAAATTAATGCGTTAAAGTCCCGGCCCTAATTGTTATTATTATTATCTATAATTTATTATTATTAATGATAATTTATTAAATTATTATTAAATTAATTTTCCATTTCTCTATTTAATTCTTCTTTTTTTTTTTATTATATTTTGCTTTCATTTGTTATCTCGGATTTAATATTTTAACTACTTTACATGTTTAATTTTGCCCATTCAATTTTTTTATTTGTCTTTGTTGATTTGCATTTTTTAATAAACATTTTTAATCAATGTGTCACGTTTGTTAATTCATTTTTGTTCATTTCTGACGTTTAATTCTATTCTATGTTTAACATTTGATTTGTTACTTATTTGTTTGTTTCTTATATATTTGCGTTTTCTTTGATTTCGTTTTCGCACCCAGGGGTTCCGACCTTGTGTCCTTCGAATCGTTTCGTCTTGCTCATGCAGTAGGGCCGACGGGCCGAGAAGAGCGCGATATAATTTCCGTTGGTCTGAGCGAGAAAAGCGTCTTCGTGTGGATGCAGGACCAGACTGGGACAGGTGTATCGCTCCTGTCCAACAAACATGGACACAAATTGTTTTAAAATACAGGATTTTAACATCTATGAAGCCTCTAAAATACATGATCATTCGATTAAATCACTATTAATGTTAAACCATGAACAAGAAGAGTCACGACTAACAGACACACTGAAACGACGACACAAACCAGGAGAGTTTATAGGATAATCAGCTTTGTGTAGTGAAAAACACACACTGCTCGATGTCGTCACACACAAGAGCAGTTTAATTACTTACATGAAACATCTGATTAGAGATCCTTGCAGTGGTCCCAAAGTCCCAAGCGATTAGTGTGCGGTCAGCCGAATCCCGACTGACCGCATCACTGCTGGTAACGAATTCTTTCCCATCGGCCAGGAACAGGATGTCCAGCGTCTGCTGGATGGTGGACTTGTACGCTCGGACCATCTAAAACACACATCAAGAAACGATGGGACCACGGTCACACTCGTACAACCATCAGAAAGGTCAGTGAGTGCCGAGCAGACTGACCGTGCAGGTCCTAGAATCCCACGCCTTCACCTCGGGACTGAACCCTCCACACAGGAAGACGGCGGGGTCCAAGGGCTGAAAGGCCACACAGGTCACTCTGCACTGGTTATCCACCTTGGTGATCACCTGACCTTAAGATAAAAAATATATACATCTTTGTCAGCATCTTTATTATCATTTTTTTAAATCCATGTCACCAGTTTGGCACCGTTCCTTCTTTGGAAAGCACTTGATAAATACTGACCACAAAGCCCTAACTGCTCCCCAGGCGCTGTGGCCAGGGTTGTGATCACTGCTGCCCCCTAGTGTGTGTTCAATAGTGTGTAGATAAATGATGAGATACGTTCAGTCGCAAAATAAAGAGTATATCCCACCCACTAACAGGTGCCGCAGGTGCCATGAAGGTCTTTACATCTGATGCTCCGGTGTTGCATCATATTGCCCCGGCGCTCTCGGTAAACCATCATGTCTGTCTAGATAGATGATGGTTTGTTGTTTTAATTGGATGTTAATGTCCACGGATTAATATCATCTTCACTTGACCTTGCCGCATGTCTTTGGACTTTGGTAAGAAAACCGGAGCACCCGGAACGAACACGCGCAAACTTAACACAGACAGATTTACAGCAATTTATGAAGATAACGTGAATTATTTCTATTTATTAAAAGTGTTTTATTCTCCGTCCGTGTGATGCATGAATCCTTCTTCATTGAGATGCAAAAAGAAATCGTGCTCGGGCGTAATTTATTGCTTCATGAACCATTTAATTAAGAAATGTAATTAGTAGAACTGCGAGGAGGATCACGTGAAAGACGCCGGTTTCTTTCGTCTCTTTCTAGGTCATATTGGGTCAAAACCACGAGGCAGGAAAAAGATAAATTATCACCAATTGTTTAGTTTCACTCTAAACATTTCTGAGGATTCTAGATTATAAGTGTCCAGTCTGCTCCTTATGGACTAGGAGCCTGTTTGACCTGCTGTAGCTTTGTGGTTAAGGTGGACTGGATTAGTAAAGCAGAAGGTTGCTGGTTCAGGTCTCACAACTGCAAAGCCCTTAATCCATAATCGCTCAAGATGTGTTCAAAATAATAAACGCTGAAAATGTAACAGAAAATATAAATATATTGTGCATTTAGTAACAACGAACTCGCTTTAAATGAACGGGTTTTGTATCGTCAAATGTTTTTCTCCGACCGAGTGAGACGTCGGAACATCAGAACATCAGCGCTGCTGGGCTGCAGGTCCGGCTACGAAGTGCAGAAAGGCTTTAAATGACACACCTGTCTCTACATCCGTCACACAGGCTGTTTTATCGAAGGAAGCGGAGAGAACACGCCGGCCGCACGGCAGCCAGCAGGCGTCTCGCACGGCTTCGTTATGAGAGGCGTACGTCCGGAGACGACGACCGCTGCCTGCGCCGTCCCACACCTGTTCAAACACGAGGTCAATATTATTGTTAAAACAGAATAACAAAACTACACACGAATCCTGTATGAATACTGAGCTTCGTCTGCTAGAACAAGACACTCCCGCCTAGTGGTGATAGGAGGCATTACATTACTTTGAAACCTCGACTTCTGAACACTTTGATTTGACATAAAAGATAATATAAACAAAATGTATCTGTCAGACCTCTCAAATGACGTCTTAAAGGCTGTTTTTGTTATAAACACAAATAGTTTTTTGCCATTGATGTTACGATGTAGAACAGACGTTACGATATGTAAAGAAAACACCGGTCACATGATTGCCATGGTGGTTGTGGACCATTGAATTATATGATTAAAAGTGTCTGGAAACACCGTGAGACAGCGAAACACACTGTTCACCAAACCACTAGCTTTACTATGTAGTTGTTTATTACTATGTAATATGTACGAAGCAGTCGGAGCTAAATTATTAATCAAAAGGCTGTCGGTTCAAGCCCCACCAATGCCAATTTCTTGCCATTGGGTCGTTGACTATGAATTGCTTAAATTCGATTAATATTTAATCATAGTTATAGTTAGGATAAAAGTGTCTAGAGCAAACAAGGAACTTCCAGAGGAAGGTTTTAGAGGAAGTGCCTCCAAATATTGAAAATCTGGAACTAATAACTCCAAACATGACCAAGAAAAACTCGAACCGTTTTATGAAAACCCTTGAAATTGAAAAGCTGAACCCTTCTGAACAGGTACACCCGAGGAGCTCTAAATAAAGAACTGTGATCAATCCGGAATTTAAATTCTCCCTCTTTTACCATCTTTAGTAGAAATCCCTGGCAGAGCGAGTCTCTTTTATCGGTTCGCTACGTCGTTTGGGGTAATTACACATCAATTGCTTTTTTTTATTATCAATTCCTTAGAATTGTCCTCAGTAGAGTAACAGTGGAGATGAGGACGCGGCAGCTGGCGTTCCCGATCAGAGAGACCCTTACAGAGCAAAGCGTTTAATCCCCAACAACCCCAGGTGATTATTTAATTCGTGCTTCCATTCACTTCACTCTGGATATGACCTCGAGGGAGAACTATAAAAGGAAAGCGACGACGTTGTTTTGCGTCGAGTCGACGCAGAAGCATAAATCAACATTAACAGGATGGGGTTATCAACGCAGGTACTGTATAAGGAACATGGCAGCCCAGGGCAGAAGCACAGAGATCTGGGCATAGAGACCAACCTCATTTGCAAATGAAAGAATGATAAGTAACGGCGCTACAAGATTCACTCATTAACACCAGATTAACCAGTCTGTGAATGATAAATAGTAAAAAAAAGGCTAGAGTATTCAAGCTGCACGCCGGCCAATAAATCCCTACATCTGCTCTTGCGCAGTCGCAGTTGGAGCGAGTCTGGGATATCAGAGAAACATTATTCTCTTCGATGAACGGACAAAATCAGATTGTGAATATTCATTACGGAAAAGGTCAAATGCGATGCACGAGTCCCTCACAGATGGAAGATAAAACCCACAACAGGTTCGCTTCTACTTGCACGAATAACACAGCAAAGTCAAATATCAAATCCTGACTCAACACCCATCCTGATGAATCTCGTTCCAGGTGTATTAAAAGTTTGCAGTGGTACCCGGGGTACCTTAAAACTCCACTTCGATTGATGGATTGGGGATGTAGCGACAATTCAATGTGCAAAGACAATTCAATTCACTTGTATGAATCAATCGGTAGAGCGTTGGACTAGAAACCCAAAAGTTGGGAGATCAAATCCAGGCTCTGCTACACGGCCACTGCTGGGTCCTTGAGCAAGACCCTTAAGCCCGTCTGCTCCAGGGGGCGCCGTACGTTGGCTGACCCTGTAATAGCGCTCTGACCCCCAACTTCGAGACAAGTTGGAAAATGCGAAGAGAAACATTTCGTTGTATTGTACATGAGGATATGTATAATGACAAAATTTGAATAATAATTATAATTATAAACAGCAGGGGGTGCTGGTGCTAGATTTCGAAACACGTAACACGTTTTTGTTTGACACTTCCAGAGTTCCACTTTTTAACATTTATTGTTCTGAAGTATGAAAGATGTGAAGCCAGTATCGTGGATCATTTCATTCCCACTTTAAGACATAGGCCACCAGCTAACCTTGAACGTCTTGTCCATGGAGGCTGACAGCAGCAGGTGGCTGAGATGGACCACCGGGCACCACTGCACCGTATTAACCGGACCTTGGTGAGCGTGGAGATGATGCTGGACACGTTTCGGTAGTTCTGTCCGCCCCGTTTTTCTCCCGATGTACGGCCTGACCGTCTCCGAGACCTCGGACAGACGATACGAGTCTGTGGCCTGTAGGTTTGATGAAGCAGCTTCTTGGTGGAGCTGCGTGGACTCCGGTTGGGTCATCAGTCTCCGTCTCTTCGATACGTAAGGTCTGAGACCAGCTGGAGGGGCTTGAGGTCTTTTTGGACACGATGTCTCAGGGGTTGTAAGTGGGAGAGGTTCGTATATGGGTTCCAGAAACCTTTGCCAGCTTGGACCAGATGGTGGTTTGTATGGTTGGGTTGGAGATCTTTCTCCATGGAGGGATGGACTGGGGTCCTGTAGATGGGATGAGAAAGTCTCAATCGCTTGAAGTGTTTCTGCTTCTTGCTTGGTGTCCTCTGTATCCGAATCATCATAATCCACTAATGCATTCATGGCTGGAGTTTTAATTTGGACTGATGTTGACACCTGGATTGAAGAATTGAACAGACATAAGAAAGGAGCCAACTATGCATACTTGCCTGAATGTCTCTGCACGTAACACATCGCATAAGTGGTTTTATTTTGCATCATTTAAACATCTATTTCGACCTGATTTTGTTTTGCTTACATCTAGCTAGTCCTTCAAAATCAAACCGCCGCTGCAGCCGCTCGCATACAGGCGTAATTATTCCTCACAACCGTTTTCGGCCGTGCTCTGACATGATTGGCTTAGAATTCAGAGCGTATCGCTGTTCCTCGATTCTATTGGTTCCTGACAGAGCAACGAGCCAATCGTTATGATGGGGCGGGATTTGACTAAATACGGGTGTTATTTCTTCACCGCGTCATAGTAAACGACTATTAGATTCCTTTCCGATCAGAATCGACTCTTTCGGCTCCTAAAACGATTCAAATGGTCACATACAGTACATGACAATTCTAAATAACCAATTGTCAGTAAATAAACAAAGAAATAAACTGATTAAATATGCTTAGTTATACGAATACAAAAGAATGCAAAAAATACATAACTCGCCGGTGGAACTACGATCGCATAAAGGTTCGTGTAAAGCTTATAATTATATAAAATAAGAATTCTTTAAACACTTAAAAAGAAAGAAGCATTTAGTCAAAATAAAACAAATCATTTAAATATTTTCGAGATCTCGTGGATTTTTATAGGTTTCCTCCAAGATGAATCGACTCTCAAACTTTGAACAAATGATCCGACTCAGCGAGTCGACTCTTTCGCTATTGACTACTATTAAACTAGTATTCGATTATTATTATTATACTAATACAAGACTAGTAATAAAATTAGACCAATAACACAATTAACACACCGACTTTAGCGTCGGGTTCTGATTGCGGAACTCAATCGTGTGACTTGTTTTCTCTGACACGTTTGACTGGCGCACCGTTCTGATGTAAGTGGGAATTGAGGAGAAGAACTGATCTGTAAACACACGGTGGGTAAAAAAAATCATCAGAATTTATTTATAATTTCATGTTTTGTATCTGTCAGTGTTACTCATGTTGGAAAAGCTGTGATAATCACGAGTGAGTAGATTATTATTTATTTGCTCTTGTATTTAGCCGGTTAGCTAACATATGTGCACAAGGTAGATCTGTTTACAAATATGTCACGTGATCAGACTGACATGTAAATAAGATGTTTACAGTAATGTACGAACAATAATAAAAGGTACACACAGGTGTCTCTGCTGTAATATTCAGTCAGTTTACATTCATTCATCTAGCTTTACTAAATTTAGGGTCACGTGGGTGAAATACACTGCACACCTGAACAGGCTGCAAGTCAATTGCATCTCACACACACACACACACACACACACACACACACACACACACACACACACACACACACACACACACACAAACACCAGCTTTGATGTCCATCAGATGGTAAAATGCTGATTTGATAACTCCCTTTACATTACTGCTGTAACTTAGATCCGAATAATTTATTACACCAAGGTTACAAGCTAGCTCTTTAGAGTGTAGGGCAAATTCAATCTTAATAGTCTTTGATTCTTTTATAATCTAAATTTTGATGATTAAAAAAAAGATATACCTTGAGCCAAGGGGAATATTCTTATACAGGCTGAATCTGAGCCAAGTGAATCTGAAATCATAGAATGATTTTGCTGTACTGTACAGGCCAAACCAAATACTTGATACTTTAGCCTAGAAAAGCCTTTTTTAATTTTACACATTTTAAAATATGTAGGCAGGTCAGGCAAGCAAACCTTATTTTTAACACATTATCATAACATATTTCATGTTATGCTTTCAATGGGCTTGACAGTTGCAGACACGTTTTGTTGTATCCTGTATGCAGCAGTATCTGTATCTACAGTAGATGTCTACAGTATGTCACATAATTTAATTAGCCATAAAAGAACCATACATTGTTTATCAAATAAACAGTGTTGTTTTATTCTCTGAACTAGATTAGAGTTTTGAAGGGAAGACATACCCATATTGTCTCTTTTTGAAAATGTCTCTTTTTCTTCCAGAGCTGGATACTCATCCATTTTGCTTTAAAATGCTCTGATTTAATTTTCCCTGTGACGTGTTAAACGCTTTCAGTCACATAGGTGGCAAATCACCCCAGATAACTCTAAATACTTCATTATAAAAACATAATGGGATCAGCAACCTCCTTTGGATTCTTTTCAGTAGTCTTTCAGAAGAGGTCTTGGTGACCCTGATGAGGAAAGTCATGCAGTACCGACTCATTATGCCAAACCAGTAACGGCTGACATAGAGCATTTGGTGTCGCAAGTGCCGCAAGACAGCTTTAGGAGTAGGACTCATGACTAAGGCTAAGGATGAGTGGTCAGTAAACAGTGCGCAGGGTTGAGCAGTTTCCAGGTGATCTGTGTGACAGAGCCAGAGGAATAAAGCAACAATATTTTCTCTAGGGAGAAATGTACACATAGAGGAAGCACATGTTAACAAGATGGTGGGTCTTGATCAGAAATGAACCTGGGAAATCAAATTATTGCTGCATTAGGTTTATGGTAAAAACTGTTTATGACACCTGGCTAAACCCAGCAAACTTGTACATCTGGATTAGGACAGATACCTCTTCCTGACCTTTGTGGTTTTGAAGAACAACTCTACAACAGCTACTCAGCAGCTTCTCCAAATATGTGACTGATATTGCTGGTGCCATGACCATGTGATTACAGCAAAGTCTTTCAAAGCCAACCAAAGTAAAGGTCACCTCTTTCACCAAGGCTCCCAACTTAACCTCAGGCATGAGCCAGACAATTGTTTACAGCTTTAAGTGGGTATTGCCAGCAAACCTTTAGAAACATATCAAATGTAACAATTTTCCAATCATCGTGAAAGAAGTGATCATCCTGATGATACCTATCGTGGTTTATGAAGAAAAGCTGGCTACATTTCAGGTGCTATTTTATGAGCCAAGGCTGGTGAGCTCTTAATGAGCTTGTTGGCGTGAGCTGCCAAGGCTTCACCAGACACTCACACTGTTAGACCTATGATTAACCAGAGTGGCAAAGTTGAGGGCCATAGACTCAATCACTGATGCCACAGAGAAAGTCAAATGATGATTTTAAATTTAGAGAGCAGATTTGTTGAACACTGCTGTGTGGGTGGAACCTGGGATCTGATCAATCAGGTGGGACAATATTGGCGATGCCTCATAGATGTCACTAGTCTGAATTTTGTCTGAAAGTTAATATGTCTGATATTGAACCTATTGTTTTTTATTAGGCTTTTTACCTTTATATTATGCAGTACTAGTAGTGAAATTGAAAAGAAAACAGTCTCTAGGTAATCAAACCACTGTGTGTTTCTATGAGATGGGTGAACTTGGTTGGTTATTTTAACAGAGTTAGATTTAACTTTATGTTCAATTTATGTTCAAGTAATTAATTTTAGTTCATCCTGGTTTACATAGTTTTATAAAAATTCATACAATTCCCTTATTTAGATATTGCATCAGATTAAAAAGAAATAGCAATAAATAGTAATATATCATTTCACCACTGCGTATTATAACAACAGATTAAAAATCAATAAATTGTAATACATCATTTCACCACTGCGTATTATAACAACACTAAACAAAATGTAAGTGGTGTGAAAATACAATTTTTTGATTTTCACCATTTCACATAAAAAGCAGATTAGTTTTTTTAGTTGGTGCCAAGCTTTTGAGAGTAATAATTAACCGTTTCAAGGAAACAATGCTCATTTGGTTTAGAGAACCTCCCGCCTGCCAACCATCAAAGGGCTATCAGTCAACTTTTGTTATGTAAATGCATGGCAGACAGGACAGAACCCCGCACCACTCCCACCCCCATCTCTCCTATAGAAGACAAAGAAAACACTATTCTTTTAAACACATACTATTTACAGTAATAACTGACTATTTTATCACACCATTCCCACACATCTAGCTCTGAGAAACATTACCGAAATTACATACGTAATGGAAACAAACGGAACTTCTATTGGTGCAAAAGAAGCTCTATACCGCTTTGCAAACATTGGCTGTACTGAACACTGTGAAAGACAACTCAAGTTGCACTTACAACTGTCAACAGATGAGGATGCCAATGGTTCGGATGAGGAGAACTGCAGTCCTTCAAGAAAGAAAAAAAAAAATTAAACACAGGGCAACACAACACTTGCGCAGACATGAAAGCAAAGGATGATAAAATTTAAGAAACGGTAAGCAATGATGGCAGTCTCCATGGTAGTGAATCTGGACCAAATGTTGCATTCTGTGGGATAGCAGGGAGTTGATCAACATGAAGGCCTTCATGGGCTTGTTTTTATGAGCAATTGTCAGCCACATTGGTACCTGCAATCAAGGAGACACTGTCCTATGATGGGTTTAAATACATTATGCAGTATTTGTGTTTTGACAATAGGGACACTGGTGAAGAACGACAGGCAGATTTGTTGCAACCTCGGACATCTGACAATGTATGTAACTGTCATTTGTGTTATGAAACAGGACAAATGCACAGCTGTTTCCTACCAAGCTCTGCTGGTTTCTCCTGCTATATATCACAACAATGCCAGATAGATTGAGAGGGCAGGTTTCCTTATGAAAAAGAAATTATAGCTTTAGCCATTCTTGTGGTAATGGTTCAGTCAGTTTTAATCCACTAAAATATCAATTCATTAGAGCGATATACAGTAGCTTGGGTATAGAATGTATATGTTAGTGTTCAATCTGCAATTAATGTTACAGTGGTTATAACCAGAGTAAGGTTGTTTGAAAGAATTGTTGCTCTTTACTGTTAACAGATATTTTTAATATGTTTTAACTGCCCGCTGCTCTAGATTTCAGCAACTTAATTGTATTGTAGATTTACAATGTAAATGTAAATTTACAAAGTAAAGTGAGTTACAATGACTAATGACTTTGATTCCAAAATAAGACTACAAAACGTATTTGATTAATAGTTCAGATTATAAACTTGATTAGCAATGGCTAACACTAACATTCAAACACATAAAACATTATCTTGGTAATCTTTAAATCACAGGAGAGCACAGTAAACTGATAACAAAGGCTCCCACACCAGCTGTAAATCAATCTCAGTAACAGGTACGATGCACATGTCAGCTAAAATGCTGGTTACTACCTAGAAACTAAAACAGAAGGCCTGTTGGAAGGACACCATCTAGAAATGTTCTGAGGTCTTTAAGTCGGCTATATAGCTCAGATAAAGAAATTGGCCTTGAATCTCAATATGAAATCCCCAAAACACCTAAAATGTATTTCTCTCAGACAGTGATTAAATACTGAAAATTCAGCTGAATGTTCCTGTCAGTACACATGACATGTAAGTATTAGTTGTTCCAGAAACAAAAGGGAAGCCCAGAATGAGGGAAATACTTCAGAAAGTTGATGGTTGAAGCCTCGCTAGTTATGTTGCCTTTGTACTGTTCATATACTCACATTTGGAAAAAAAGTTATATCACACACAAAGTTGTATAGAGTCTGAAACAACTTTAACATGACTAAACAACCAAAAACAAAAAGCTGTTTCTTGAAAAAGTGATTATCAGCCTAATTCATTATCCAAATATTGATAAAAGCCAAATCATTACTGATTTTTATCATTTTAGACTAAAAGCCATAATTTTGTATTTTAAGAAAAATTAAATTATTATGTAGTGCTGTGAGTAATATATAATATTAGTGATATTCATGGAGAATCATTTAGGGAAAAGGGAAAAATAAATGGATTTCCCAAAAAGTCTATCATGTTAAATCCGGAATATGTGTAACACAAGTTTTGTTCCCAGCTTTTTAATGTTATATTCCAATTGCTTATATCTGAAACAAATTAAAAATAGCTTGTATTCATCATAAACTTTGCTTTTGTGACCACGACAATGAAAATTATGAATTTTTATTATAGAAACAGATGATTTTGCATCTTCTTATTTATACAGTCAGACTAAGAACACTATAGGCATTGCAAATTTACACAGATTACCAAAAACTGTTCAG
>JAOUQU010413084.1:0-11300 GCA_028566735.1 Ammoglanis amapaensis
ACCAATGGAATTTGGCCGACTAGTAATTTTTTTGGTCGACCAACGAATAATCGATTATTTGCGGACAGCCCTAATTATCACACTTATCAATCTATTTATGTTCAATTTCACGTTTTAATATCGTCCACCAAAGGAAAACAAAAATATAGCATTCACACAAATAATAAAATAGTTCTTTTTTTATTAAATGCAGCTTATTTAGTGCCACCTTAAACATCACAGGTCAAAACCACTAATTATATACCAATTTTGTTGTTACCAAATTTGTCATGAAACTTTTGAAAATTAATCAGGTGTTAATTTATCTACAGGTAAAAATCTTTGCCAGCAGGTTTTTTACATTCAACTACGAAATCAATTTTTCACCAGAATACTGAATTTACTCTTGTTTGTGGTTCTTTATTTATGTTATTTTCCACCTACTGTAGGTCTAACAGGTTTTTTAGAATAATCAAAAACAACTATTATTTTGGTTGTAGAACCACTTAAAGTGATCAATACATATCTTTTAATCTATCTATCTATCTCTCTATCTAATTTCATGTCTTTATTCTTGTGACTAGACCTATTTGCGTCTGCGAGTCCAATGTTAAGTCGTCTTCAACTTTCCTGCTTAGGTACACACGACTGGAGTCTGGTGACCGCTTTAAGTCTTCCTCTAGGTAGGGCAAGTAGTTTCCTCCAGACTGGAGATCACCCAGGCCAGGTTAAAAGACAACCAGCTGGTCCGTTATGGCATTTCTTACCCTTTGGACTCTCACCAGGTTGGGACCCAACCGGCTGCATCCTATCATGTTTAATATGGGAGCAGTATGGTCACTTGGTGCCCCCTGGTGAATGGTTCGTGTTAATTGTGTGTATTTTGTTAATGGTAATAGCTTGGTTGGTTTGTGGGCTTTTCACTAACCCCTCAATATTCTGTTAGGGTGAGAGGATAGACTAGGCACATTTAAAGTGGTCAATCAATTACCGATCACAAGATTGGGAGGTAATTAGCAGCTTGATTTTTAGCTGTAGTTATGTAAATCTTGGGTGTGGCAGACCCTTGGCCTTACCAGCCTTCCATCTGAGGGTTTGTTCTCCCTTTGTTCTTTTTTTCCCTTTCTCCAACCCCTGTTGGTATAGTGGGTAGCAAATGGTGCTCATACTGCCGAGAGCTGGTTTTCATCCTCGGACTGGGAGTTATTCTTCTGATTGCTTTTTTGTTTTTTTACACGTTTATTTGCATTATTTTGTCAAATAAACTTGTATTTATTTTTTGTTTTCCTGCGTTAGAGTCTGTCTTCTCACATCGCAACATTTCTAAATGCTAATACATTTGCACTTGTATGCAAATTGAATTACATTAAGTAATTAAGTCAAATCAAGTACAAAGTCGAAATACTTTATGTAAGTAGGATAAATAACAGGAGTAAAGATGTTTACCAGTGTTAAAAAAAAATTAGTGCAGGTTTTTTTTTCTACAGTGCAGTACAGTGGGACATGGAAAACTATTTCACTTCTTTGATCAATACTTTTTACTCGGGCTCTATTTAATTGGCTTTAAGTCATTGGTTGTTTGTCGGGCTATTATCCTGCTTTCCCCAGGGTATGCTGGTTGTGGTCAGGTTCTTGTTGGTCGTTGCAGGTGAGATAAGTAGTCTCGGTCAGACAGGGATGAGCAGTATCACATATCACATTGGTCAATGCCACATATTTAACTATGCATTTTTGCATACATAACGCCATGATGCCAACCAGACTAAACTTGATTTGTGGTATAGGAAAAATATATCTGTCATTGGGGTTACTAGACTGCATAATTGTGTCTTTTGCTGATTTGTTGTTTTTCTGCCCAGCCCTAATCACTTCTGTTCATAATGCTAGCTTCTACCCATTTTATTTTACAGAGTATGGTCTCCGGTTGGGCAGCCAGATCTTTATTAAGGAGATGACCAGCACTGGACTAGCTTCCAGAGATGGAAACCTCCAGGAGGGCGACATTATCCTCAAGGTACCATTGATACTTGCCAATGTTATAGTACACATTAATCTTTGTAGACTCATGCCTGTTTTTATATTTTGGTTTGGTTTTAGTCACTAATGATCTGTTTCAGCAGTTTTGTTTGGTTGACTTTAGATTGTTTAAGTGTCTACAAATAGTGGTGGAATAACATTTCAAGATTCTGTCAATTCCTAAAATGAAATGGGTCTTGTTTTTGCTGTATGACAAATGGCAACAATTATACATATCCAGTGTAATACTTCAAAATGCTGTACTCATTTGTTATCTTATTGATGACAGCAGTAGCTATTTCCTGAAACTATAAGAATCTTTCTAGAGGAAGAAGGAAAAACTTTTATAGTCTCAACTGCTATTGTTGTAATGTCTCTGTGGGTGTTAAAGAATAATAATAATACAATTGGAAAATGCAATAAAGTCTGTATTAAATACTCAAATTAAGTGGTGCAGCATGTAATAGTGTTAGAACTACAACAAGGATCTAGGATTAGATTTCCAACATTGGCATCTTTTAAAATTGACTTTCTGTGGTAGTTTTTCCTTAAAACCTCTTTAAACCTGTTTTCTAAGTCCCACTTTGTACACGTGTCACCTGAACATTTCGTTGTGTATTAGATAAACGGGACGGTGACTGAGAATCTGTCTCTGAATGATGCGGGGAGGCTGATTGAAAAATCTCGTGGAAAGCTGCAGCTGGTTGTACAGCGGGACAACAGGCAGATCCTGGTGCGCATTCCAGCCCTGGTGGACAGCGATTCAGAGCCTGATGGTGAGTCCAATATATAAAAGTTACAAACGAATCAAAGTGGACGATGGGTTTTAAAGTGTGTGACTTTGCAGGATTTAGACGATCTCAGATTAATAGGGTTGTCTTAATAGGTTGGCTTAACTTTATCATTCTTTCTTTATCATTTATTTACATTTACACAGGTTGATGCGCTACACACTGCATTAAACAAATGTTTGTAGCTCCCTTATCTTTTTCGTTTAAACTGACATTGTGTAACTGTAAATATATTCCAAACACATAGGACATAAATAAATAAATAATAAACTATATAAAAACTATAAAAAAATAAATAAATAACTATAACATCTTGTTTCGTTTTTACATTATTACTGTCAGCAGTCTGGATTTTATATGCAGCAAAATATTTGGAACGTGTCACAAACACATTTCTTTGAGTTCTACTAGGTTGGTGTACAGCGGTTTTTATTTCTTCGTTTGATTATAGTAATGGTCAGGATTATAATCCTGCAATTCACAGCCTCACAGCAAGGTAATTACCTGTGGATTTTGCAAGTTCTTCCTGTAGTCACGTTTTTAAAACGAGACTTCAGATATTTGCTGCTAGTCCAGAGCTCAAAAAATGGTTTTCAGGCCAGCCCTAGTACCTAGACCTCACAAAGATATTGAGTCTCTTTGCAGTGGATGCAAATAAACATTTAAATTGGGATAGTGATTTACTGGCTTCGATTAGTAGTGTATGTAAACTGGATTTGAAATATGTGGTTTAAAATATTAATATGTACATAAAATTATGGTAATGTGCTTTTTTAGGTGTCACTTGTATTTACTCCACATAATACCAGAAATGAATTGTTTTAAATATATCTCATGTTCAGCCATTGCATGTTATCAAGTGGCCTTTTGTACTAGGAGGATTCTCTCCTCTGTCTGTCTGTCTATCTATTTATCTGTCTATCTACCACATGCCATATTAAAACAAGAAGCACATTTTTACACGGTTGCCGAGACATGTTTTATTTATTTGCATTAAATCTGGCAGCATTATTCCTGGATTTACTGAGCAGATGCTAAGAGCTGCTCTGATCTGAGGTACCAAAACAATTCATTCTACAAGAGCGATTTTATTTCTGTTCTTTTTTTTTTTTTACAGATAATATGTCATACTTTTAGCTGAAGGACAGCAGAGACACTGCATTTCATTCTATCTGGTTGCCATTCATACTTATTCTTGACTGTGTGCCTTAGCAACATTGTAAAGCTTTCATGCTCATGCACTTAATATAATTGTGAAACTTACATTTGTGCATATATATTTTTGCTAACTTCAGTTTTTATTCTTCTCCCTAACCAATAAACGGTTTTATTCATTGTAAAATCTGTGTGATGATTTATTTGATTTTTGATTAATGCAAATAAGTGCCTGTGTGATGTGATCATAATTGAAAGTTGGATTTTGTACATTTTTGATTGAATAGATCGATCAGGAACTATGTGACAAACTGACTAGCATCTGTCACATTTTTGTATTGTCTTAAACATCATAGAATGCAAAATCCGAAGTGGCAGAAACACCAGTTGCAGTATACACATCCTTTGTTAGTTTCACTGCCTGATTTTTTGTTCACATGCTTTTGTAAATGCTTTTTGCCAAACAACGCATAAAACCCCATTTTTGTTTAGCTCCGGGAGGCATCTCTAGTGCATCACATTAGCCATCTAATTAGGTTAATGAAAGTCATTATTTATTGCTAGATGAGGTTTTTTATTGCATCTGTAGGCATGATCGTAGTGAGAGGGCGAGGAAATGCATTTATTTAGTACAAAATATGTTTTGTTGTGAATTTGCAAAAACGAATAATAATAAATTATGAAGATAAAAGATGTATAAAAGATGCTAGCAGTTTTTTATTACACCTACCCAAAATAATTTAAGTGCGACACATGTGTTTGTTGAGCACACATGCAGGCACAACAATCTGAAACTATTAAAAGACTTTGCCGACTTTAACTTTCTTTATATTTCATATTTAAACAAAAGCAACTACACAAATATCAGTAGAAACTTGGGTTTGCTCTCATGTTATCCATGGAAGTTTATTCCATAAAGCAAAATGACAACTTTTAAGAAAGAAAAAATAAGATTCTTTAGAATAAAGGTTCTACAAATTGGCCTAACTTTTGATTCTACTCTTTCTGCAAAGAGCTTAACCAAAATCTTTTCTGTATTAGATGAGAATTTCTATTAATGAGATGGTAGATCTTTGAACCAGACTTTATTTACTCTGACTATATCTAACCC
Source organism: Ammoglanis amapaensis (assembly GCA_028566735.1). Lineage (NCBI taxonomy): Eukaryota > Metazoa > Chordata > Actinopteri > Siluriformes > Trichomycteridae > Ammoglanis > Ammoglanis amapaensis. The sequence continues at coordinate 5,053 of JAOUQU010413084.1, forward strand.
ACCAATATAGGAATTCATTGTTTGATTCCACAATCACGTTAAATAAACATGATTTGCTATTTTAATTAATTAATATATCAAGAAAATATAATTGATTGGTTGCAGTGTGAATGTGAAACTAATATTTCCATTATAGGTTTTATGATATTTTAATAGGATTTGACAGCTGAAAGTCAGGAACAAATAAAATAATAACATAATACAAATAACATTTGATACTTTATTATTTTTAAATATTGATGAAGAAAATTATTAAATGCTGTATCTGCTGTTGCACTGGCAGTTCTTTTATGGCTGTGAATATATGTCTTGTGCCAAGTAACAGTATGTTTTAGGCACGCTGCACTGGCAAGGCTGGCACTGTGAGGAACATCGGACATGCACCAAGCACACAGTAACTCACTCCCTCCTATTTATCTTGCCCGTCTCTTCCAGTCTCGACCTGTTTTGGTCTCTCATCCAGTCAGTCCCTCCCTCGGCTTGGCATATCTGAACTGGGCTCTGTATCTAACTTTAATAACTGGGGCTTTTAACCCTGCATAAATTAACAGTTCTTTTCTGAACTACCCTGGAAAGAATAGAGCTTCATTTGAAAGAATTGAAGACACTGTGTATTTCCAGATTTGGAGATCGTCCTGGTGAAAATGGCTCTGCTGTCCAAGACAGTTCTCTATATATGTCTGTCTGTTCGTCTGTCTATCGTACTGGGGAAAAGGGTGTTTCATATTTATTTGTGTTCTCGTTTGCACCTATCTTACAGACTTGTCCCTCTCTCTCAAACACAACCATTTCTGCCTTGTTGTAACTCTGCTGTATTCTGAATTATTGTCGTATTTTTACATAATTTAACCTTTACACAAGCTGGTGTAAAATAAAAATCTTAATGAAAAACATCGGTCATTACAATGAACATATCAGCTGTGATTTATTTATTTATGTTCTGATGACATATCCAAACTTTACATAGAAATTGACAAGTGTGAAAAACAATAATTTTGTGCCAATTAAATACACCCCCTCCCCATTCTGAAGTGGTTGCAGATTTCAGCATGTTATGATGAGGCAGATCTTAGCATATTAACCTTAAGTGAGTAATTACACTAAGATTTTTGGGAGCGGAAAAACTAAACTCTGTTCTTGGTCCCGTCTGGTGGAAGGAGCTCTATAAACACCTGATTATAAGCACAGCTCTCATGCTTTTCTCTCTGTTTGCTTTTCAGACATCTCAGAAATGGACTCGTATCGTTCTTATTCGCCACAAGACGACCAAAAGTCACGACAGTCAGACCTCTCTTCCCATTCATCCAACAGTGTTCCACGCGACAACCCAAGGTACATTTACGTTTTCTGCATTTAGCAGACACCTTTATCTAAACTGACTTACAATTGCATTGGGTGAAACTTAGGGTTATCCATCACAACAAGGTGTGTCTTTACAAGGAAATCTGCTTATTTATGTTTTCAGTGACACTCCACAAAGAACACCAGCCAAGGTCCCTATTCCATCTTCATCCTACAGGATAGAAGAAGAGCCACCTGGAATACAGGAAGAACAAGAAGATCCACCTCCGGTAGAGCCACCAGGTATACCAATGCATCCTGAATCGGCACAAACTTCCAAAAGCCCAAGTCTTTACCACTTGTGGAAGCGTGACAGTTATAGCCACATGGCTTAGAGGTCTATGTAAATTATCTAAGTAAAAGGTTGTGATTTGAGCATATTTGTCACATGTTAACGGACCAATCATTCGGAAAGTACATTGGCCCTATCGAGCAATCATTGACATTAACATGATACTTGAAATAACTGGTTATTGTGGAACAGTTGGAAGTTTGTGTGCTTAGAACCAATAAAATACGTTTGTTGTTTTACATATTTAGCAAAATCATAATGTTTAGCAAAATCATAATCACTTTTCAATGTGTGTTTTAGCAACAAATAGAAAAACACCCAAAATCCTTTTGAGACCAAGTCCAGAGGATGAGGAAACATACGGGTAAGTAATCTGCACATTTTGCACCGTCTGAGTTTGGACCAGTTATCTTATATGTACATAAAACCCACCTGGCTAAGTAGCGTGAAGGATACCTCCTACAGTGGCGGATTTATTTTATATCTCTCCATCATCTGAACAGGCATCATAAATATATATTTTTTTAAAAGCGGCTGCTCTATTCAGATACATTTGCAGCTTGATTGGTGACTTTTTCACTTCTTAATTCACTTTTCTTTCCTTCTCAGGACGAATACTATGATGGTTAGCTTCCAAAAAGGAGAGAGTGTTGGCTTGCGACTAGCAGGGGGAAATGATGTCGGTATATTCATTGCAGGGGTTCAGGAGGGTAGCCCTGCAGAGGAGGAGGGCCTCAGAGTTGGCGACCAAATCATGAAGGTACAACCAGTCTTCTTCCAGTTAAGGGTCGAAACAGCAGATTGTAAGGCGTGTATTAGTACTTGAAAAGAAAAGTTTTAAATGTTTTTTAAACAAGGTGTGATTGTTAAATATTGTAATTGTCAAACTGTCTACAGCTGTTGCTTGCTATTGGTCAGGCCTATTATGTTAATATTTTGGGTCAGTGACTCTTTCGGTGGTGCTGGTACAAAGTGATTTGTAGTTAGCCAACCCTAGCCTTTCGAACAGCGATATGAATTGTAGACACTAAACCATGTTTTCATGTTATTTTGTTGTTGGGTGGAATTTGTGTATTTTATGGCGGCTAAAACTATGATGTTATTTTATGAGGCTGTTTATGAGGCTATCATCTAAATGTTAAGCCAATGTTAACATTTACTTTATTATGCTTATAAAATGCTTGGTCGTTACTCAGCATCCCTTTTAATTTTAACATACATTATAAGCACAACCATAAATACTCATTCAAATACATCAAATTACTATTATTAGGGTAATTGTTTTTGTTTGTATTTGTTCTTTAGGTAAATAATGTGGATTTTCGAGGCATTGTGCGTGAAGAGGCCGTGCTGTTCCTGCTGGAAATTCCAAGAGGAGAGATCATCACTATACTGGCCCAGAGCAGAGTTGATGGTAAGCTTTACGTTCTCCAAATAAATATACAATTAGAAACAGATCACAATTATACACCTACACACTAACAGCTCTCCCTTCCTTTAGCATTGTTATATTTTCACATACATTAATAAAATCAACAATTACAAAAGGCTATTGTAAGGCTATCAACAATTACACAAGGCTATTGAGTAAGTTTTCTTGCAGCTCCCTTCTAAAATTAACCACATAATAATAATCCGTGTTATAAATTTGAATCTGCCATTCAATTTGACACTCTTACTTCTTACACCAGTCTGTGATTAGGTTAGAAATTGCATTCTATTATAATATTTGTAATATTGTTTTAATTAAGGGTGCTCATTTAGTGTAATGATAAAATTAAATTCTATCCCACTACTTAATCCCACTTCCTTACACTTCCTTTTTGGTTTTCTGGTTAGAAACTACAACTAGTTCAGTCAGGCCAATTGGAGCATTAAACTTCTCAATTGATTGTCTCTTTTGTGATTTTTCTGCCTTTCACATTAATTAGATTCTCTCTCATAGTCTGTGGCAAATCAGATAATAATTGAATGATTCATATCCACCCTAAATCTGGAAAATATCCAGATGCTTTTTCACAGCCTTTATACAAGGCCAAGAGCTCTGGCTATCACTGTCTACTATCTCTCTAATATTCTCTTTTTTCATGATCCTGCTATGCTTAGGTGATATATTTAGATAGAGATTTACATTAAAGAAAAGAAACTGGAAAGATTACCCCTTGATCTGTGATATGCTATCAATTTTCATTCAGTTAACACACTCTTTAAAAACATAATTAACCAGTAAATGTTAACATAAGTGTAAAAAAATTGTTATAAAGGGTCTGATTGGAGTTAGTGAAGTTTACGTGATTTAAAAATTTAAATTGTGCACCTGTATATTTACAATTTTACAACAAACCACTGTTTAATAGTGTTTGTGTTTAGTTAAATATAGTCTGTATAAGACATCCAATAACTGGTTGCTAAATAGTGACATTTAATTATAATCTCAGTGGTTTTGTGCTAGTGTTATAAATCCCTGCGTCACCCAGTCGACTCTTAATTAATGTCTTTAAATGAAATAGTCATGGCTAGTGAGAGGACATTAAATGATCATTATGCACTATTGATTTATTGACTGATGGATTCTAAACTGATGGAAAGCTTTTATTGTTTCACTTAAGGTATATTCAATTATAACAGCTATACTTTCATAGCTTTGTTACATCAGACTTAAAATGGCAGTAAATTCTGATTGAGGCTACATATAGTATCAGCTAATGTTCAGTGACGTTTAGTACAGAGCAGTGCCAAGAATTCTAATTGCTTTTAATAATATCCTGGTCATCAGTGCATGACATGGTGAGTGCAGAGCAATTGGATATATGGATATATTGAATATGGATTCTTAATATAACAATACCCTGGGTTAGGGATCAAATAGTTGAATGTACTGATTTATGGGTTCTGCTATTAAGGTTAAAATATATCATATCTAGTGAATTCAAAGACGTTTAAACCTCTTTACTGAAACGTTTAATGCACTTAATGTTTTGTGGATGGAATTTAAAATTGTAACATTTGCATTTTTATTTAAGCTACACCATCATTCATACTTTTGAATAGATGTTTTATAAAAATATTTCATTCTGTTTTAAAGTATTTCATGAGCTGTAAAATTCCAAATCATGCACCAGGTTTGCTTCAGTTCTTTGTGATATAAAAACATAATTGGTGTCAACCTGTTCCAAAGAGATGTAAATGAGAAATTTAATAATGCAATTATCGAAAGTAAAAAAAAAAGCACAGAAAACATGTTCAAAGTGTTTAGTTTTATTATTATTATTTAGTTATTATTTCAAACATTTTATCCGAATATAATACATTACTGGATATATAATGACACTAAATGTTGTTTGATATAACTATATATAAATTATATTTAAAGTACTTTTATTGTCGTAGTTTATAAAGACATCCTTGTTTCTGGGAGAGGAGATTCCTTTTTTATACGGACACACTTTGACTATGAGAAGGAACAACCTCAGTGCCTAGCATTTTCCAGAGGAGACATCTTCAAGGTTGTGGACACTCTGTATGACGGAAAGCTAGGAAACTGGTTGGCCATCCGCATGGGCATGAATAACAAGCTGCTAGAGAAGGGCATCATTCCAAACAAGAGCAGGTGAGTATTATTGAAGACACAGATTTGTTTCTAATAGTTTAACTTTTTATTATGTGGTAAAAGATATATGTAGTACACAAAATATGTGTATTTTGAGATAAAAGATCAATATATTTACACAAATGCTTGGTGTATGATGCATGTTTATTATATCGATATGTTATTATCATCACAAAGTAACAATAAATTGCTGTAAGTATGAAGCTAAAAGTTTATAACCACTATTTTTCAGTTTTGTGTCTTAGGACACTTTGGTGGCTTACAGGTTTAAAACTATCTGTGCTTAAAATTATTTTAAAAGTGCATCCAGATAAATAAAATATTGCTCACCCCACGGAGTTCAAAAAATCGCGTCTAGCACATGTCGAGCGAAAACCGGAAGTCTTAAAATTATTTTAAAAGGGTTAATATTATCTTTAAGTTTTGCTTATGTGCTCAACACTAAGAGATTGTGATAAAGTACAGTTGCAAATTCAGAAATACATTGGAACCTCGGTTAACGAACGCCCCTGATAGCGTCCAATTCGACCAACGTACCAAAATACGGCAGGTCGATGTGAACAACAGACACTGGACACGTTTTTAATCTGAAAGTGACCGATAAGGGAAGTTACTCCCGATTATACAATGACGTTCTCATGGAGGTGATTCCCCCACCCCACCCCATCCACACACATCACGCTGTCACACCGCAGTCAAAACGGTACATTTTATCTTGTTTACTACCGTGTTTCCCCGATAGTAAGACACCCCCGATAGTAAGACGTATCGGTTTTTTTAGGGGGTCGGCTAATATAAGCCGTACCCCGAAAGTAAGACATATGTCTTACTTTCTGGGAAACACGGGGATATTGCCGCCTCCCTCTCATCTAGCTGCGCGCTGCCTCCTGCCCACTTCCGCGCCGCCCCCCTCTCCATAGGTCACTGCGCCGTCTCCTGCTTAAAATACGGTAATGCACACAGTATTAATCATACATCAGTAAAACATACACACTGGCTATATTT
>JAOUQU010413094.1:0-11300 GCA_028566735.1 Ammoglanis amapaensis
GGCAGCCCGGCATTAAAGGTAAAACTTCACAAATATGTATCCCGGTCTAAATGGTATTTTTAGTCGACTACTAGTCGTTTAGTTGAAGTAAATGACGACCACTGGTCGACCAACAAAATCCTTGGTTGTGGACAGCCCTAATAAATAGTCAATCAAACTATCATCTTTCAAACTTATGCGCTACTGTTGGGAAGGAGAAGTCTGGACAACTCACATCGGTCACATTGACCACTCCAATCTGAGGTCTGAACAGGTCCACTTTAAAGGTTTTCTCCCAGTAAGCAGTCAGCTAAGTAGAAAGGTCAACAACACAAATGTAATCAAGAATACCCATCTCAATTAAAAATCACATCATGTAAAAAAAATTTACCAACGGAAAATCATCAGGATCGATCCACAGTATGCTTAGATCTGGGTTCTTGGTGTTGTCCCTGGCCACATCTTTTAGGATCTCCAGGAATTCATACCCATCTAAGAACAATACATATTATTATTATTATTATTATTATTAATAATAATAAATTCATCTCAACAAATGTGTGGTCAGATATCTGATTCATTTTACATACAAATGATAAGAACAAACCTGGGTCCTCCTCCTCTGCAAAAGCCACGATGTGAATCCCGTCCATGTCGTCCTCCTGAATGAAGAAAATGTATGTTTGTATATTTTCCAGTGAATCTATTCAATCTTTAAAATATCGTTTTAACGTACCCAGGTTTCGAACATGTCTTCTGCACGTAGCTTCCTTAAGGTTGGCCTGGAACATATGTGATTACAGTTTCTGTTTTTTATTGCTCGTTATGTGGTCAGGATGATCTGGATGTGTTTATTTATTATGTTCATGGCTGGAATGCGTAGATGCATATATTATTGTCACAGTGTTATATGCCTTTATGTTTTTGTGAAGAGTTTAGGTGGCAAAAAGCTCAGATTCACTCCTACTGAACAAACTACAAATGAATCCGAACGTTAGTTCTGGTCCAAATCTTTTTTTTTTTGTACTGTTGGACCCCATTGTTGATTAACTCATGGGCACAAATGTCTACAGAAACTTTACAATACAACAACAACAACATTTTATTTAACAAGCGCCTTTCAGGACAGCCAAGGTCACTTTACAATAAGCATATACAGTAAAAAGTTAAAGTAAAAATTATAATTAAAAATAATAGTAAAATACATCTTGAATAAAGGAAATCTAAATAAAATATAGAATGTAATTAAGATAAGATAGATAAAAGTCAAATTATGTTGTGGGATTCCTCGCAGAATAAAGTATTCTGTGACAACACACAACTTGGATAACCAAACTAATATCAAATGCAAATAAATTTATTTTAGTTTACCGCCGATGTCGAGTAATGTAATCCACTATCTCCTTCTCAGAGTTTGGTTTGCCTGGTATGGTGACCGGTTCATCCATAAAAGGCTCATAGAAATCCACATCATTCACCTTAAGAGTCAGATGCTTCGCCACCTGTAGCAGAACATGATCACAATAAACCTCTACAAATATTGTAGCCTTAAGCATTTAATAAATTGTTCTCAGCAACCTGGAGTCAATCCACTACAAATCCTGGAGGTGACTTCAAGAATGCTCTTTCTATTACATTCACTTGAACTGATTGAAATAAAAACTCTTTTGTTGGGGTAAAATATTCAGAGAACGCACTCACCCCTTTGTCAAAAGTGGCAAAACATTTCACATAGGGCTGAAATGTTTCTGCAGCAGCCTGAAAAGCTTTATAGTCTGAAAAGAAAAGCTTGAATAAGAGCAGGAAGGTGGAATAATAGTAGGAAAACAAACATGCCAGTACACACCGAACCTAAAGTGTATAATCGTGAGTATATGGCGGGATTCAAGGAAGCTGTATGTGCAGGAATTTGAGGAGACATCAATGCTGGAAACAAAGGCTCGTTTTATAGCTGGTGATGTTTTGATGAGCTGGTAAAGCCTTCCGGGATAAGACAGTTCTGACAATACAACTCCGTGTTACAGCAGGGAAGTATTTTGATACGGGATAAATCCATGAGGACTACCCATAAATCAAAGACAATTCAAACAACACAAGCATCTTAGGGTTAAGATAGTCATGGTACTGTGGCAGTGGTGGTGCTTGACCCAGGACCTTCTCGTTACCTGTCCATTCATTATCTTAACCACTGAGTTACAACTAACCAAACTGATAATCAGACCTGCCAATTGACCAACACAGTACATTCAAGATATGTATTCTATGTCAGGATAATATGTGTTCAATGTTTTATGTAAAATCGGACTCTTTGATATCCTTTGAGTTATTCTTTAATGTTAATACAGTTACAGACTACTTTAAAAGAAACAGTAGTAAAAAAAAAGCTTACGTTCTGAATCTTTTCCCTTAAAGTAGCCAATCAGACGGATGTCTTCATCCATCCTCTCGAAAGCGCGCAACTCCATAGGGTTACTGATCAACTCCACTGCATCCTCCAACAGCTACATCTCACACGTGAACATACAACCACAGAAACACACGAGCGGCCATAACATGTACCCATATATGAGCCATTTGCTTTTCTGGAAAAGCTTTCTGCATGTATTAAACGTCTGTGAATCTGTGCTTGTTCAGTCATATTAACCATAGGGACACATCCCAACCAATATTTTGGAAAGACAATAATCCTAATCTGAGTTATATATTAACATGAGAAAATTAATTGAATATGATTGAAAATGATCTACTCACATCTAGCAGGAACTCCACCAACGTATCTGCAGAAAGCTCACCATCAAACTCGATAACACGCTCATCCTTAAAGACATAAATGCTTCCCTCTTCTTCCAGTCCTGACAATAAACAACAGAAAACCAGATCCCTGTTTACTTAATCTGACTCACTCACCAGCTCAGCAGAATTATCCTGCAATAGACATAAGACGTAAGTGACACAGATTTTAAGAAAAATCTTACCAAGCTTTTTAGCCACCTTGGAATCTTTATGTGAATCTACCATTCCAAAGCCGATGTCCCTGTCTTCTAGGATTTGGGCAGCAAACTAGTAAAATAAAAGAAAAATGAGTCAATAAACTTTCATTTTTTATATATATAGTATAATATAACAGCTGAATGCAAATCAAAGCCTATGATATTTGCTAAAGTTAAGTGGCAGATTTAAATTATAGAAAAAAAACAGAGTTTTACTTTGATTTATGCCCAATAAATAAACACATGTACAGATGAACAGTACAATAAAGTTCTCACCCCTGGAGCAGACATGTTAAGGGTCTCAATCATCTAGTTGATAGCCCAAAGCTCTACCCACTATAATCTACACTGTCCCTAATTACTTACAATAATTTATTTATTTAATTAAATTTCCACACGATTAATATAAGTTAAACATACAAAACATGAAAGACATAAATGTATGGCTTTTATTCTGATCTAGACATCTTTACAGTTTAAAACAATTGTACAACAATCATACATTCACTAATCTTCACTTGTTTCTTGCTGGATATTCTTTATTTATCAGGCCTTACCTCCAGCACCAACTTCCTCATATGAAACTGCTGCTGGAGTTCCCTGTTGGCTAGCAGTGGGTCATGATACAACAAGCACAGCATGTCATATTTCCTTAGAGCCCTTTTGTAGTTCCGATCATTGATGTCCAGCACACGGTCCTTGCCATCAAAGCTCGGGAACTCCAGACCTTCCTCTGCAGAACAACTTATAAAAAGACATGAAACAAGGAAAAAGAAAAACCAGACAGGCTGCATGTCAGAGCCGGAGAGTAAAGAATCAAATATTTCACTGTGAAATTACAATCAAAGCAACAACAACAACAACAACAAAACTGCAAGCAGGCAATTCTGATGGCTGGATGATGTACAAACTCTCGTTGGAGAAAGATCAGACATGTGAAAATGAAAGCACTTAACAGAAAACTGGAGTGATTCCCTGGAGTCAAAAACCATATTAAGGAGGCCCTTTGTTTCAGAGATAAATATAGATGATGTGCTAATGAAAATGAGGACAGCTGGATACACACTGGGAATACGTTTAACACAGATTGAATGAGAAAATAATTAAATATTCAGGTAACGGATATTTAGCATCAGTTTTGATGTTCCGGTGGACACAAACGGGCTGTCACAAACCTAAAAAACTAAAGACACGCTATAATAAGAATTGTTAGTGTTAGAATGAGAAATAGAAAAAAAAACTTCTTATAATTTCAGATTTTACTTGTACCAAATGTATTTAACATATCTTGCCTTGCTGGGCATTGAATGAATGAATAACTGGATCCATCAGGTCTCTAGAACATAAATATAATAGTGTACTGGTTTGTCTAATGGTCAGACATGTAGGTCTGTGCTTTTATTGATTAAAATAGTTATCTGATTAGTAGCTGAGTGCTTTTATTTTGTAATTGCCACTCACAGAAATTATTATGAAAGGATTTACCATTTCTATATATTCTGTACCTACATTTATTTTTAAATGTTTTAATTGTTGTGTGATGTTTATGTTAGTCAGTAATTGAACCTTTTAAAGTACATTTAAAGCAGAAAACCATTTGCTTTAGATTAGAATTTAGCCAAATTTTCAGTATATGTTTAGATGATAGTTATTACCACTACCTAAAATAAAAATCTAATTTTTTTGTATTATTTTCAATTATTTTGAGATAATAAGTCGATATTTTGTCATTTTTGTACATTCTGACTTTTAAACTCGTACATTTACATTGAAGTGCTTTAGTGGAGCATCAATGCATCGTGTTTTATAAAAGTAATGCTCCTCTCGTACAGTAGAGGGCGCCGTGGGTACAAGTTTCAGCATGTTACTGAGAGGAAAGACGTCACTACAGCGCTCCTCTGATCAGGGAGGTGCAGTGATGACCTGCTGACCTCTAAAGAACAACAAAAAACCCATAAATCAGAATAAAAACCTTAATAAAACTAAATTTAAACAAGTTTGAACAGAAATCTTGAAGCTAAAATTCCAAGTTAAAAACATGCAGAGTGAAAGAAAGGTTGATACGAGACAGGGATGATACAAATGATTCTTTAATTCAAATGTGTCGTGAGAACAGTATAGTTCGTCTGCACCCGAGTGCCGAGTCGAAATCAATCGTTTGTGCTACATGAAAACGTGCAGACTGCAAAAAAACTGTCACATTCAAGGTTCGAACAGTATAAAGAACACCAGTGATCACCGTTAGCTTTTTGCATTATTCAACAACAGTATAAAAATAACATTCGCAGTTCATTTTTAGTAATAAACACACTGTACAAGATCTACATAGAAGCAGGAAAGAAGCTACGAGGCGTCGGGTTTGTAGGTCAGTAAAACTCGAGGATGCTTTTACAGATCGTTTCTAACATGAACTGCACCACCCTGGTGTGAAACACATGCATAACAGCCTTTAGTGTTTATATTTGTATGATATTTTTGCCATGGATGATACAGTTAAATCTAATTAATACATTCTGAACCACAGTTTGTGATTCTGTGTTTTGATTTTTTCCTGTTTTTTAAAGAGTCGTCATCAGAATGCCACGTTGCAGTCGTGGTCAACATTAATGGCAGCCTTAAATATTAAGTACACCGTGCAAAATATCTCCTGGCATAAAGAAATTGGTGAAACTGCTTGGATAGATCGAACCGTATTCCACTAATAATTGGCAAAATTACAGCTGACCCCTCTCATCCTGGACATCACTTCTTCCAGACACCTCAGTCATGGCACAAGACTCCGGACCATTAAGACCAGCAAAACCAGACATTTTCCCCAGAGCTGTTACTCTCGTTAACCATTAATCATTAGCACCTTTCCTGGCTCTTTATTACTCTTATTTTTTATTCTATTTATTGTATCTTCTTGTACCTTTCTTTTCTTTTCTTCGTGTAATTCATGTTACATGTCTGCCTCACCAAGACAAATTCCATGTGATTCTGAATACTGTTTAGAGGAAAAGCGGCCTCATGCACAAGTCCACAACTGTTCTAAGTTTGCACCATGTTGTAGAGGTGTAATAAAGGCAACTGTGGCCTCTATTTAGCTGGTTTAAAAAACTTATAAGTCATTAGTTGGTTTAGTGGGTACATACGGTGGACGGCCTCCTTAACTGATTTGGGTATGAATGTGTTCTTGCTCGAGGATCCCATAAGTCAGGAAAGAAAAGACAATGCGACTCGTCATATGGAAATCTTGGTCGTGTTCTTCAAACCGATTTAACAAAGAACTTCCCGGGCTCCTAAATTCCTAAAGCTAAACCTAATTTAGCTTTTGTGGGACCACCTCGATGCTGATCACTACTTAACCTTGCGTAGATGAACTGAAGAATCTAACAGAGACGGCAGCCACCTCGACCAGACAACAGGGATCACGGTTGTGTAATAAGCCCCTAGACTGGCAGCCATTAGTATTTAGATTTGGCATCGGTCTGTGTCTTGAACAGACAGCGTGTCTGTATTCGTAACCGACCCCCTTAAAAATGAAAAGATTTCAAACAGAGCTTTAAATTCAACCGAAATATTGAAAAAGAATATTTGAAAAGTATTTTGTAACCAGCAAAACACAAAAGATCCTGTGTTAACACATATTACAATTGATTAGTAACACACCGACACCCCACATCTGTACTGCTGCCTGTTCATGTTAAAGAAAACAAGTAGGAGTGATAAACACAGCACCGATTCCATTCGTGTGCACAAGCAGTCAATTATTTTGAACCTTGTGTCATATTCCTTGTACAGTGAAGAAATAATTACATTATTTAATGCTACAGAAGTTCAGGTGGCCACTTCTAGGCCAACGTGGCTCGTGTCCAAAGTGGTCCAGGCCTCGGATTTGTAGTGCATTTGTTTGGTCACGTGGCTTGTTTCATCATCATGAGTGGTCCACTAAAAAATCCTATGAACGTTCGGAGGTTAATGAACGATCGTAATCATGTTATTATCTCCCTCATCAAAGTTTTAGTACAAGTAAGATTTTGCTTTCTGTTAAAATGTCCACTCAAGTCATTCACAAACCAACCAATGAAAAAGAAAGATATTCCAATATATGTTACATGGAACTGTATGTATATATTATATGTGCATATATATATATTTATAAAATTAAAATAACAAACCCCACAAACCCCATGAAAAAAAGTATTTTTTAAAAGCTTGGAAGTGACCAAAAAACCCTACACGCTACACTGACGTCTCTGACTGTAGTCGAAGGACAAACTTGTGTGATTTGGGGTCGATGAACTCTTCAGACAGATTGATGTACGGGATTTTCTTGGTTGTGACCACCAGGCTAAAGTCTACGCTCTTGAGTAGGAAGACGGTGCCGTCCTTGAGGCCACTGGTCACTGATGCCTCACTAATGAGTGTCCACTGTCGGCCAAACCAACACCCGCGCCCGTACTGCAGCGTCGGACCAGGGTTCAGGTAGCTCTCAAGAAACGCCTGCATAAAAAACACACACACACACACGCACGCACGCACGCACGCACGCACGCACGCACACACACACACAGTCAGGATAAAAGCTGGTAGTTAATGTTTTTAGTCATCAATAGTTAATGTTGTGGTCTGAAATCCCACAAAATAGATCTCTCTCAACACAGACTTGACAAAAACATTAGCTGCAGTGATGCATGATGGGAGATTATTGATTTGATTTCAACGTTGTAGATGCTCTCGTAGACGCTACCTTGGGTGTCATGTTGTGGGTGATGCAGAAAGACAGATGCTGCTGGATGCTCTCCATGCTGTGGCAGTGCTGCTGCCGCGTCGTACGCAGATACTTTTGCAACGCTCGTGCCATGGATGGAAAAATGGCCTGCGCTGCCTCACGGGGGTCCATCACGTCCCCGGGTGATTTCTTCTGGTCCTCCTCCTGCACACGCCGTATGTGTGTGAACGCCTCCTCTACAGCCACCACCAGTCTGGATAAGAGGACAAACAGCAGCATAGGTTCAGTTTGTTTGTATAATAACGTCATCTTTATCACATTACTCACAGACAATGTTTCTTTAGTACAAGTTGTTACACTATGTTGCCAAAAGTATTCGCTCAACCATCCGAATGATAAGAATCAGTAAAACCATCCCGACCTCGACCCAGATAGAAAGACATTTGGGAAGAATTAGAAAGGAGACAGAGAGCCGAGCCTTCTCGTTCCGAGATAAATATGTGACCTCACAAATGCACCTCTTTAACACCCCATAAACACACTCCTGAACCTTGTGGAGAGAATCCCAGAAGCGTTGAAGCTGTTCTAAATGTAAAGGGTGGACCAACGTCATGTTGAACACTATGGAATAAAAATGAGACGTGACTCAAATGAGAGTGAAAGCGGATAAATTATTTTGGCAATATAGTGTATATCAAACACTTATGGAAAATGTTGTATCTCCAATTAACCTGCATGTTTTTGGAACGTGTGAGGAACTCTTAAAAGAACGGACCTGGTCTGCCCCCACTTGAGGATCAAACCCAGAACAGTCTTGCTAGCCATAGTCATGTTTTATGTATCATGTCAGTTCCATCCTAACTATGAGTCGTCTTGCCTGGCCTTGCGTTTCCGGACTCGTCTCTCATGCTCGGCCTCCTCGTAGTAGAGATCGTTGTGGCTGGTGTCCCGTCGGCGGGCGGCAGCAGCTATCATGGCGCGGGACTGAGACTGAGTGAGGTCTGCTCCTGCGGCATTATTGTCTCCTGGACCTAAACGGAGCAACAGTCAAAATGATCCCGTTACATCAATACAAACCACAAGAGACCACTCACTTCCAGGGTGAAATGGATCCCGTGTCGAGTTGTAGTGTAATCAGAAACCTCGATAGACTTCATGAGATTATCTAGATACAGAGATAATGCACAACTCATGAGAGAATGTGTTTGTATTGGCAGAATATAATAATGGAATGTAAAACCTAAATGGAAATGTTCCATCCAGAAACAATAATAAATAACAGCGAGACCGACGGTCACATCAATGACCTGGCCATGACGTGCTCGGCTGGAGTGGTCAAAATGTTTTGCACCGTTTGGGTGGTCATAATGTTTTGCTTATAACTAGATTATAATTTTACAACTAGATCTTTAATGACTGGTCACTTACCATCCACACTGTAGACCTTAAGAGCAGCCAGATGTTTAGCAGCGCGTGACCTGGAGGCTGACAGAAGTGCAGGATTATGTACAGGAAAATCTCGGTAGTAGTTCTCCAAGATGGTCACGGCTGCTCTCTGTATGCTATTTATAAAAAAACAAACCGTAAAGAAAGTTTCAATACATGCAAGAAATATTTAGACTTTCAGGATTTAGTGGAGACTTTTTATCCGGGACGAGGTACAGGACTGGACCAGCTATGCATTTCAGAGGCTCTGTGGAGGGGGGTATACATTGGTATACATTGGTATAAATTGGCCTCGACTCTGATTTATGGGAAGAAAATTCCAGATCATCAAGCGGCGATCTTATAATGGGACAAATGCACCGTCAGTAGGATCAATATTTACTTCAAAGTGGATGAGAAACGTTATAACGCGTCTAAGACATTTCGCTGCAGATTATATGCTGACAAGGAGCAAAAACTTTCCAGATTGGATCTGACTAGCAAAACTTGATAAAGTTAATACGCTTTGGCGAATATTTTCTTTACTCTAGTACTAATTCTTTCACTTATAAACTCTTAAATTCAAATTCACTTGAATTCATTGTACTGATGTTCAGTACAATGAAATGTTTCTCTTCACATATCCCAACTAGTCTGGAAGTTGGGATCAGAGCGCAGGGTCAGCCAACGTACGGCGCCCCCTGGAGCAGACAGGGTTAAGGGTCTTAAGGACTGGGTCTTAAGGACAGGGTTAAGGGTCAAGGACCCAGCAGTGTGGCGGAGTGTAACAGAGCCTGGATTTGAACCCCCAACCTTTGGGTTCCCAGCCCAACGCTCTACCCACTAGACTACACTGTCCCTTATTCGCATGAAATAATGTCAACTTAGCTGAACTTTATCAACATAGCCTGCATAGGTTTTGCTGTTACCATAGTAGCGCAGCTATTAAGAGTTAGTGTATAATATTTATTACAAGATACTCTTGGATTTTTATATGAACATTCTCATTTTTAGCTTACCAACGTTTATACTTTTAAATGGTTTACATTCTTAAATCTATTTTAATGTACTTTTGGTAAAAACCTTCATATAATGTAATGACGAAGGATTAAAAAAAGTATTTCAGTGCATTTCAAACCTTGATTTGATTTTGAATCATTCGAATAAAGAAACAAACCAAAAACATGAGTGTAGCACAGTAGCTCCATGCCATCATGCTAATGATGACAAAGTGCAGAGCGAGCAGAAGGATTCCCTCTCTGGGATCCGTTTCTGTCCACGTTTGAAGATTTATGATTTAAAGCTTTGGTGTGCAGGAGATCTGGTCTCATTTGTCACTGGGTGGATTTGCTTTTTAAAAAGAGAACGAAAGCAAATCTCTTGTTAGTCCTAACAAGCATGAACGTGACGCCCCGTCACCTTTTCTTTTCAAAAGTGCTTACAGCACACGGGATGATGAATGAAAAAAGCGCATCACTTCCCTCCATCCTGTTTCATAGCAACCTTATATATAGAGCGGGACTTATATTAAAAAGGCCGCGGCTCGTCGATATGATTACAGCTTGAACCAATACTTGGCTTTAATACTGTGGTGGAAGTATTAAAGATGCTGTTTCTGTTCGTTCACCTGAGCTGTCCCAGATTGTAGTGTCGTATTTCCCCGTCTGTGGCGCGTGTAACACACAGCGAGAAGCAGGGCTGAAGATGTCGCAGTTCCAGGAGCACTATAGCCAAGTAGTGGATGAACAGCAGAGCGTCGACTAGCGACACGGCGTACTGTACGATGCCCTGGTAATCATTGTCCTGGGAATAAAAATCATGCAGAGTGTAGTTACTTTCATTGTTTTCAATAAATGTCAAGCAATATAGACGAAAACATTTAAAACAACAAGCATTCTTTTTAAAATAAAGATTCGTTTTGTTTCTAATGAATCCAATACGCTATTTGGTAAATTGGTAAAAGTGTTCGTGATTATCTTTTATATAAATACTGGCTTCATGCTTTGTGTTCAAATCTACAGTCCCAGTGCCCCCTGCTGTTCAAAGTGAACATCGATTCACATGTTTGTCGTTCGAGTAAAACAACACCCGCGATGTGAGGATCACATGCTACAGAGTAGGGCTGTCCGCAAATAATCGATTATTCGTTGGTCGACCAAAAAAATTACTAGTCGGCCAAATTCCATTGGTCG
>JAOUQU010413104.1:0-11300 GCA_028566735.1 Ammoglanis amapaensis
CCATACCCTAACGTAACCCTAACCCCAAACCCTTACCCCACCCCTTATCCTCCCCCTTACCCTAACCCTACCCTATTCACACCCTAACCCCAACCCCTTACCCTAACCGTACCCCCTATCCTAACCCCAAACCCTAACCCTACCCTAACCCTACCCCTTACCCTAACCTTACCCTAACCAAACCCTACCCTAACCCTACCCTAACATAACCCTAGCCCCAAACACTTACCCTACCCTAACCCTTACCCTAACCATACCCTAATCCTACCATTAGCCCTAACCCTAACACCATACCGTAACCCCAACCTAACCCTACCCTAACCCCATACCCTAACATAACCCTTAACGTTTACCCTAACACTGTAATTAACCCTAACCTCAACCATAACCCCATACCCTAAACCTAACATTTGCCCTAACCCCAACATTAAGTCTAACCTTAAACCTAGCAATAACATATAAACGTTAACATTAACATATAACACTGGCAACTTTAATGAAGCAGGCATGGTACACAAAACAAATCATAACGACGCTTTTTGAAAATAATCTGATTCCCACGCACACAGATCTTTAATAAACATAAAATGGGTTACATGCCAGTAGGGGCGCTGAATCCCTTAGATGCATAAACTTCATGTTTTTGGACTGGAACGGTTGACTTACATATAGGAGATCATGTTAGTATTATCTTATGTGATCTGCAAGGATCCTACGACTGGAACACCGAGCACACATTAGAATCCGGACTGGGATGAAGTATTCCGATGAGTAAAATAAGAATGTGTTCTTTTTGTTTTAAATTCATTTCTTATATCTGATCCTGTGAGAGCAAGGCTTGTCATGATGAGATGTGATTACTGACGACTTGTGATGGGCGCAGTCGTGCGGTAATCCTCCAGCCGTGACTCAGCCCATCATCTATTCGGAGTCATTTGTTGTTGTAAATAGACTAATACAATATTGATTAGGTTGTATTCGGCTGCGATATGGCTGTAATAATGCAAGGTGCTTATTGTCGCTTGAATCAATCTTCTTTGTTTATATTGACTCGGGCTAAACTGATGGATCCTTCCTTTATGTAGTGCTGGAAAACCAGCCGGCGCTCATTACACGATCGGTGAGCTCTAAATCTCTTCATAAGGACGGCATTTAGGGGCACGGCGGCTTAGTGGTTAGCATTGTCGCTCATGGTAAGAAGTCCCTGGTTTGATTCCAGGGTAAGGTGATCCAGGGCTTTCGGTATTTTTGGTAAAAACTGTGCCCTGTGGTTTGGACAAAGACTGTCTAATGAGTGAGGATGTAGTTCGATAGCTGACTAGATAGACAGGAGGCTTTGACAGAGAGGATTGTACTTCATATGTGAGGCATACTTCAGTACGCCTGGATCTCTGGGTTTAATTTTCATTTTCTCCTTTTTGTTTTCTGTCTTCCTTTCTTTCTAAGCGTCCTTGAAAAGTGCACTAAGAAACGGAGGCGGGGGGGAGCAAGACAGCATCCTAAAAATGAGATGCACCCTTAGAGAGTTAAGGCGTCCTTAAAGAGGGTTCGACTTCAATTTCCTACTCAAGGCCTGAAGGACTGAGGAGCCCGAGAGTCACACTGGTACTAATTAGCGTTTAGCGAGTGACCCATAACAATAAAAATCTAAAATAAAGACTAAAATGAAGAGTGAAAGCATTTTAAAAGATGATCAGCCCAAATTGCAGCAAAGTAAGATCCTCTGAGGCCATCTGATGTTTTCATTTAGGATTCACTCCTCACATTGGCCGTGGATTATGGGCCATATTGATTTGACCACTTGGACTTTTCGGAATGAATTAGGAAGCCCTGACAGCCGTTCATGACTTTGAAACGAGTGAACACCAGAGCGTAAAAATCAAAAGTTCGACAGAAGCAATCGATGTCGGGTTTAAGCCTCAGCAACCTCACGAAAAGCCTCCAGCTCTCGCTGCAAAAACAGGAGCAGAAGTCACACTCAGGAAAGTTGAAAACTTGCCGTCTTTTGCCTTCTCATTAAGAGCCATGACTGTAAACAAAGACCGTGTTGCCAGATTGGATAGTTTTCCACAGGCATTGATAATTATTTGTCATGAGACATATACAGATGTACAGTACAACGAAATGTCTCTCTTCGCATATCCCAACTTGTCTGGAAGTTTAGGGGTCAGAGCGCGGGGGTTGGCCGACGTACGGTGAGCAGACAGGGTTAAGGGTCTCGCTCAAGGACCCAGCAGTGGCTGTGTAGCAGATCTTTGATTTGAACCCCCAACCTTTGGGTTCATAGCCCAACACTCTACCCACTAGGCTACACTGTCCCACTGTCTGGGTTTCTGAGTGAGAGAATTTACTAGTGGATCAGTCAATGAGTAAGTGAGGTCTATGCCATTCTATGCCATTCATATCCCATTCCGACTGGGTTTGTCAGTACTAAACATGTTTTGCTGACCCTGACGTGACCCTAATGGTGTGTCGGGTTGGATGGCATATCAAACAAACCATTAAATGTAAGAAAGTGAAAAGCAGTTCGTTTTTCCAAGGACATGATAGGGACTGACAGAACCAAGTTTCAGCTTCGTAGTGAGTGAGTGAGTGAGTGAGTGAGGGAGGGAGGGAGGGAGGGAGGGAGGGAGTGAGGCAGTGGTTCTGTCTCTTTTAAAATCAAATGCGGTCTCTGTATAAAAAGACTCCAGACATGCTGCCAGTCGAATCTCGGGGTCTGAAGGCCGAGACCTTTCACCCAACCGTTGACCATTAAGGTACCAATTTACCAAGAAGGTAACAACCGCCAAACTTTTCATGCGTTTCCTCCTCTGCTCCGAGCCATTCCTCTTTCCTTGTTAACCGTGGTGTACCATATCGATCTGACCTCGGTGTTATTGCTTGTTTAAAAGCTCTGCTAAACATCTAAAGGGTCGTTAAGTGAGTAAACTTGCTCTTTTTTCCACACTGAACGTAGACTACGGTGAAGGAAGTGAGATATCTCAGGGGTGTAAAAGGTTCCCGTCGAATTGTGCTGAGGAGCTTTTGTGGAATTTTTTTTTCATTGGCTGGGAAAATGAAAAAACCTCAGAAACTTTAAATAACTCGGGAGAGAAACATCACAAAACTCCAGTAACCGTTCCACACTGTGCAGTCTGACAGCTTTCCTTCAGAAATAGTTTTACCTTTTGCAGCAGCTCCAGCTCCAATCGATGGTACAGAAGATATTTCATTACCATACTCTATCTTAAACAGACAAGTCTGTACAAACCTTGTGAACACTACCCCCCATAGCCCACCCCCCCTCCACCATACACACCATCACCGCCACCATCACTACTACCGCCACCAAGCTGAGAGAGAAATTGTAAGTATTTTACCACGGTCCCCTTTTTTGGGACCACTTTTTATATGGTGCACCAAACAAGAGCTGCAGTTTGCTGTACACTCCGAGCATCAGATACCATCAACTTTGAGGTTAAAATGTTCTTTTTTTCTGTGTAATATATCCCACCAATGATGAGCTACTTACCCCTTTGTCTGGATGAGATGCTATCATTCACAGCTCTGATTTCGTTCACAAGCGACCTATTATTAGGCATCTGATAGTTAAAGGGGCTCAAGGGTTCAATGGTGGCAACCTGGTGGTTCCTTGATCGCTAGGCTACTAATGCAGATTTAAATTTGAGGGCTATTCAAAACATGACCCGGCCTTCACCATCACCAGGTAGATCGCCAGGCTTTAGGATACACCCATAGGGTGTTGGAACACCCAGCATGCACGTCGAGGAACCTACAAGGATCACCTACGAAAGCTGGGATTGAAAGTAGCTCGTTGTGAGCTTGTGAGTTCTTAACATGCTTAAAATATCCAACATGGATTGAAGATCATGACCCGATGGACCTTCACGATCACCCGACCAAAACCCAGTTGAGATTATTCGGGGTGAGCTGGACCTCCGAGTGAAGGCAAAGTGTTCAACAAGTGCTTGGTACCTCTGGGAACTTTTTCAAGACTAAAGGATTGACTGAATGGTTGCTTGAGACCAAAGCTGTCATCAAACAAAGCAGAAATAATCTACAAGGCAAAACTTTTAGGTTTGTTTAACACTGTTTGGTTTACTACACACTTCCACACATGTCTCTTAGTAGTTTGCATGTCTTTAGTGTTAATTTACACCAGGGGTCACCAACCTTTTTGAAACAGAGAGATACTTTTTGGGTATCGACTAATGTGAAGGGCTACCAGTTTGATACACACTTGTGACATCACAAATTTATAACCTTTAATGACATTTTACTATTAATAATGAATAATATTCATCTATGTGAAGATGCTGATCATGTCAATGATTTCTCACAATCATTTTCAACAATCATTGAACAAGGTAGAAAACAAATATAAATATGCAAAATATGCAGCTATTTTTAGAACAGGCCTGCGGGCGACTCATGAGGTCCTTTCGGGCGAACCACGATGGTGACCTCTGGGCTAAAGTAACCAAGTTGTGCAAAGAATTGAACATGGATTGTGCACATATGAGCTAGTTTGTAAATATTGTATACAGATCTGTGTACACACACACACACACACACATTATACATACATAAAATTTACACACATATGCATGGATTTAGTCATTATTAGACATGCTTGCTGTACAACACACCCAGAGCAGAGTTATGGGTCTTGTTCAAAGATCCAACGATGACTGTCTATCAGTGACTTCAGGATTTCAACCCCCAATTATTAGTTTGATAGCTTGTAGGACCTGAAATAGCCACTATAGGACAAATTAACCCTATATGTAAGATGCTCAGCCAAAGCTGTTAAAAAAAAAAGCCGAAACAATAAAATGAGCAAATATTCAAGTCTAAAACCATCCACAGCCTGCAGTCAAGAACAGGAATAATATGCA
Organism: Ammoglanis amapaensis; assembly: GCA_028566735.1. Classification (NCBI taxonomy): domain Eukaryota; kingdom Metazoa; phylum Chordata; class Actinopteri; order Siluriformes; family Trichomycteridae; genus Ammoglanis; species Ammoglanis amapaensis. The sequence goes on from JAOUQU010413104.1 coordinate 4,902, forward strand.
AACGACTGGGAAGAAGTCCCTGAAGGGAAACCCAGAACAAAAGCAATTAAAATTCTAAACGATATGGACGTTTTAAATCCTTAAGAAAATCCTCAAGGAAACATGAAGAGAAGAAACACTAGGATAGAAAAATGTAGTTAGGATCATGAAAAATCGGGAGAGATGTTCCAAAGAAGAATGCTTCTTTTCTTAGATTCCAAGTTCTGTAATCTCCAAGCTTATAATATGTTAAACGGAGAAGATTAGGCTCAGAGTATCTGGGCACCAGACCATGTTGGACATCCTATTAAGAAAACATTGTAGAGGAGAGACCCAGAACTTTGGAAATAAATGAGCAGAAAAACCACTTATGAAGTGCCAAGACAAAAAAAACTTCTGTTCATTGTAGAAATAGCATGGCAGATGTTTAGGGTTCTGTAAAGCACACCCCACTGCAAATATCTCATTGTGAGTCTTATAATTAACACAGAACCCTTACGAACATGCTTAAATCCAAGTCCAGGCTGATGGATTAGTGGTTAAGGCACTGAGCGAGAAATCAGAAAGTCACCGGTTCATGCTTCACTAAAACCAAGATGCTGATGAAAATTTAAACGTAGGAGTTTGTTGAATATTGCTGGAGTCCAAATACTTTTGGCCATACAGTGTATCCGTAATACAATTTGTTGTTGTCCCTGGAAGGGCTCACGATTGTGAAATTTCTTTCTCTCTGTAATTTAATTGGACTGAACATGTGGCAACCGTCCAAATAAAATCTTATTTTCATTTATTCAGTCTTATTGTTCTTGTTTTGTTTGTTTCACAGAGCAGTAAGATCTCAACAAAACCTCAAACCCCGCTAGAGGTTCTCAGAATATACACTCTACATAATACATAATAGGGACAGTGTAGCCTAGTGGGTAGAGCGTTGGGCTAGGAACCCCCAAAGGTTGGGGGTTCAAATCCAGGCTCTGCTACACGGCCACTGCTGGGTCCTTGAGCAAGACACTTAACCCTGTCTACTCCAGAGGGCGCTGTACGTTAGCTGACCCTGTACTCTGACCCCAACTTCCAGACAAGCTGGGATATGCGAAGAGAAGCATTTCATTGTACTGTATATGTATAATGACACAATTTGAATAATAATAATCATTATTACAACTGTACACATCTATAAAAAATGTTTGTTTTTTTCTATCCTAGGTGCCGTTTGCCAAACTGTTCTTTAGCCTTCAGCGTATTGAACCGTAGTCGAATCCCTTTAATGAAATGAGCTTAAAACTGAACAGTTTCTGTGCAACCTTAACAGGAAGGAATCCTGGACGATCCAGCTGTGTTATTGGCATATGATTGGCAGTTCTGAACACTGAGCTCCAGTGCTGAATGTGGTGAGATGAAAAGGTTAGTGGAAGTCTTGGAGCACATCTTTGTATTCAGGTGTCGACGTCTGTGGGAATCAGTTCTGATATTGACAAGATTTTGGATGCATTGACGGGCAGAATATTTGAAAGCAGCGTGACACGGGGACGACGGGGAGCCCGCGGTGTATGACTGAGCTCATGCTAACGGTATAAACTGTTCGCGTTTTTCATATTGAAGTTCGCACTACAACTCTGTTGATTTATACTTCTGAGTCGCCTTGCCGATGTCGTTTCCTTTAATAGTTTTGCGATGATGTATGATATATGCACCACAAATCAAATCAAATTCAATTTTATTTGTCATTACACAAATACAGATGTGCAGTACAACGAAATGTTTCTCTTCGCATATCCCAACTTGTCTGGAAGGTCTGCAGGGTCAGCCAACAAACGGCGCCCCTGGAGCAGACAGGCTTGAGGGTCTTGCTCAAGGACCCAACAGTGGCCATGTAGCAGAGCCTGGATTTGAACCCCCAACCTTTGGGTTCCCAGCCCTACGCTCTACCCTCTACACTAGGCTAAAACATTCACAAATGTGTGAAAGCCTCAAAAAAACATGTCGAGTTCAGTGTTTAATTTATTTAAAAAACGGCCCACATATGCTCTCTGCTTCTGTTTGGTGTTTATAAGTTATACGTTTATAAGCTGGTATGTTTTGTGGCTCCAGACCTTTTCTTTAGTGGAAGAGGGAGCAAAATGGCTATTTTAATATTAAAGGTTGTCGACCCCGGCTATAGACAAATGAGTAAATTCATGTTGTTAGATTAGTAAATTGTTCTTTAAAAACACATTTGAGTACTAAGGCATAACAGCTGTATCAGGACGAAACCACTCAGAATTCTGCTCATGCAGAATAAGTTGTTAATGCAGGCCTCTATGTTTACAAATGTGTATTTAGATTCTTAAATTTGACACCTTCTCAACTTAAAACACCTCAGGATTTCCTGTAACATGATATCAACATCAAACTCAAGGACTGCTGGAATTTCATCCTGATGAATAGTATGAAGGTGGGAATGAAACCTCAGATTGGTCATGGTTTTATGAGATAATGACTGTGACGGTTTATTTGACTCAGGAATGAAATACTCTTTGAGAATTAAAAGTTATTAGTCTGTAATTATGATTATTATGATAACCTTTTGTACATATCTGAGCTGTTACACAAGTGTGACTAATACACTGCCAGATTTTACATATTCTTAAGATGTGTACTAAATGTTGAAACAACTAAATAACATCTTGATAAGTGTTTATTTTATTGTTTCTAAACAGTCTCAAAGTGGCTCCGAGCCTCAAACCAGGCTTGCCAACTCCGGCTATTTGAGTAAACATTTTTGCATGCCTTTAATTAAATGTAAACACAGATATTAGTGCTTAACATTTCTTCGATGCTAAGAAACTAGAACTGGGTGCTTTGGACAGACGAGACAGAAAATAAATTTTAGTATAAATACATGGTTAGGTTAGACTGCTGCGCAGAAGCTTGTGGAGTAAACAAACACATACAAGATTGGTGCTAGTTTTTAAAATGTTTATTTTGGACTAAATTAGAACAATAATTCCTCCAGAATTATTGGTTTAGAGAAGCAGCACTGTTACAGTTGCAATGCAGGTAGCGACTACATATCCATGAGAAAACATACACTGTTATTAACACATTCGTCGGTTATTAAAACATTACGTACTGTCTATCTGTGTGTGTGTGTGTGTGTGTGTGTGTGTGTGTGTGTGTGTGTGTGTGTGTGTGTGTGTGTGTGTGTGTATGCACTTAGGGGCAGCTGTGTCTTACTAGTTAGATTGGAAGGTTTTCGGTTTAATTTCTAGATCACAGAGAGTGCAACGTGGAGTTTTGGGAGATGCTGCCATCAGTGATCAGCCACCACACCCAAGGTGCCATGACCAACCAGCAGAATTTGTGATTATCCAGCAACAGCTACAGTTTTTTCACAAGAAACCCTGGACTCACCAAGGCCCTGACCGGAGTCTTAAGATCTGCAACACTACCATTAGGCAAGTCAAGATGTACAAAACAGTAGAGAAATGTGTCTGAATAAACCAGACGATTTTGACAGCCCCGTAATATAAGTACATTGACCTTAATAAAGTGACGAGTGATGATGGGAAATATCCGCAGGGTAAAAAACTATATTTTGGTTTGAGCAATCATTTACCCAGAAAGTCATTGCATAAAGCAAGCCAAGTCAAGTACAAACAAAGGTTTCTCTTTTAACCACTCTGGTTAAGTTGCATAACGTTTCATTACACAATAAATACATGTTATCTAACAAACATCCTGTTGGCTTTATCCTGATTAAGGTCACAGTGGGTACATTACAACTGATTTGACGCTCTTCATGGTGATAATAGATACACTGAAACAAGCCCAGAATGTGGGCACAGAGGGCAGTGATCACCAGTTCTAGCCCCACTTACCCCAACATTGCAATAAATGTCACCTCGCATAATCGATAAGAAAAGTGATTGACAGTGGCTATGTACTGGACTAATAGCAACAAAGTTACTGGTTCAAGCCTCTCCACTGCCAGGTTGCTATTGAACGTTTAAGAAACATTTGAAAAATTGCTGAAAGCCTGTACAGTAAAAGTCACTTTGGATAAAAGCATCTGGTAAATGCTGTAAATGACAGTCTGCAAATATGATTTATCTAATTTACGATTGTATTTTATGGCAAAAGCAAACTAAAACTGGTTTGTATTGTGAAAACTCAAAACTCTCATCTTTCAAACTCAGACGAACAAGTAAGAACAAGTTTTGAGTTACAAAAACGCCAAATTCTCATGTGTTGTAAATCCACCCTTGCCGGAGGAGGTCTCGGGCAGCTCTATATATACACAGACAGAGCTGGACAAGCCAGTCTCCACACTTGACATCTCTGCTCAGCCTAAAACCAGCCACGCCTTCCAGAGACCATGAACAAGATCATCGTCTACGAGCACAGTAACTTCAGAGGCCTCAGCAAAGAATTCACCTCCGATGTCCCCAACCTGGTCAAGGAGAATTTCAATGACTGCATCTCCTCTATGAGAGTGATCGGTAATCCATGGATTGCATACAAAGACACCGAATTCAGAGGCTCCATGTATGCATACGAGGAAGGAGACTATGCAATGGTGGACTGCAATGACAATATTTCCTCACTAAAGCTGGTGACGGATGACCTATCAAATCCTCAGATCACTCTCTACGAGCACTCAGATTACAAAGGCAGGAGCATTACCATCACCTGTGAGACCAACTTGTGCCTTGGGTCATTCAACGATGCAGCCTCGTCTCACAAGGTGCAGAGTGGAGCATGGGTCCTGTACCAGGATATCAACCGAAGTGGAGCCCAGATGGTGGCAAGAGCTGGAGAACAATTGCCAAACTATGGCTGGTTTAATGACCGACTGAGTCATCTGAGACCGCTGATCCCAGGAAAAGGCACCGTAAAAGCAGAGATCCAGTGGGACAAGATGGTTGAAAGTGAACATTCGTTGACCATCGACAAAATGAGTAGCGTGAACAACGGAGATCGTGAACAAAACTTTGGCACAGAGCTTACTCGAGACTATGAGGGAACAATCACAGAGTCCTTCAATTTTAGCCAGACGACTGAGATCAGCTACGGGGTGTCCTTTGAGATGGACTTGTTTGGGTCAAAAGTAGGACAGACCCTCACAGTAAGTAATTCCTTTACTGTAGAGAGAGGCAAAACCAACTCCAGAACGGAGAAAAAAGGTGTCAAAGTGACCCTGCCGGCCATCGTCTCTCCCAAAACCAAACTCACTGTAAACATAGTGCGGAAGGTGATCGATGTGAAGGTCCCTGTCAAGCTGACTATCACCAGAGGCAGTAAAACCACAGTGGAGTATGGAGAGTACCTGTCCCAATCTGGGACTTCCGTCTACACTGAATACAAGGAGGAAAAGCTATAGAACAAAGAAGACTCCACGCGAACAGATAAAGATTTACTAAAGCAAGTTTATGGCATCTTTTCATAATATATGTATTAATCAAATAAAATAAACATAGTAGCTTTGTAATTTGAGATTCTGAGATGATTTGGTGGTAGAATATTATTTTTTGGGTTATGGGAATTTTGGTATACTGGGTTTATTCTTTATGAGAGTAAAAACTTTTACACCTTTCAGCTGTTTGCTATTATCCACTATGATACTGCTTTCATTTTTGTCATCAATATATTAACTGACTTTGAAAACTAACTATTTGCTGTATGATTGCTGTTTACACTTTTCAGCCACATCAATGTCTTACTAGATTCTTCAGTTCACAAGGTTTTTGGGAACAGTCATAGACAAACTTGTATCTCAGATTCACCTCATTAGCATGTGTTGGACTGTATGAGAAAGGAAAACCATCTTACTACATTAAATAAGATAGAACAAAAAATGTTAGATTAAAGATTAACTTTGGTGCTTTTTATGTTTTGTTTTTTAACAATGATTGTTAATAAAGTTTTTCTCTGTAAAATGTTATTTAATGTCTGTGAGACTCAATATACAGTGTGATAGAAAATAATTAAAAAAGCTATGTACATGCAAAATAACAGGAATAATACTATGCTTGTTAATCACCTCGAATAACAATGGAAGATTAAGACAGATAGAACTGGCCTTTGAACGTCAAACTCTTATTACATTCCACATACTGAAACACTATTATAACAAATCTACATTTATAAATAAATAAACAATCTACATTTTCAAGTAGTAGTCAAGTACAAGTGTGTAAATACATTTGCATAAATGAAAATAAACATTACTTCCATTACATCTTGCAACAGTATATGAACACTTTATTCAACCCATATGTAAAGCTTTAAATACAAAGGTGAAGGAAATGTGATTAGATGGGTTATACTGAAAGGTGGATTTTTTTCTCAGCATGAGATGCAACTGTTCCCTCCCATTGGCAAAATATCTGAAACTTGCATACGTTTAACTGAGTCGAGCCAAACAAATCCTGTCTAAACAAA
>JAOUQU010413115.1:0-11299 GCA_028566735.1 Ammoglanis amapaensis
ATTCACTGGAACACCTCATACCTCTACTTGAGGAACTTTATATTAGGAAAGTCGGTTATCTAGATATCCTAGACTGCCCTAAAAATCTCTGTGTTTAATAACTTTGATATGAGCTTGGAAATAACAATATTAAAGTATACCCAAAACATCCTAGTCTTCGTGCATTTACAAAGCTAAGTTGACTGATAGCTTTTAATATTTGGCAGAAGGGAGTCGGTGGTCCTCATTATTTAGAATTCTTAGTTTTAAAGGCAGTTACATTTCGATGTTACAACCCAAAATATTTCAAAATGAATTCTGTATGAATTCATGAAGTTCTTGTACTTTATTTTCACTTTTCCCACCTCTTCTGTTTCAGAAAAAAGTTGTGTGCCTTCTGTTACTGTGGTGAGCAGAGTGTGTTGGGTCAGGGTGAGCTGAAGCTTTTCGGCCCGACGCCAGGCTACGTCCCACTGCACATTCGAAACCGTCGCGGCAGCTCAGAAAAGGATGATGACTACCATGATGAGGATGAGCTAAAAGACTTCAACAATGACCATGACAATGTCCGAAGCCCAGGCCAGCATGAGAGGTGCTTGAAAAAGTGAGTGTCTGTTAGTGATCAGATTTTGCTCAAATATTTTCAGTTCACACTGTGGTATGGTGGCAGTGGGCTAGAGGTCTGTGATATGTTTTTTGTAAGGTCTAGTAGGCTGTGTAGTAATGAAGTCAATGTCCGGACTTTTTCAGAAATTGAGGTTCAAAATTGATAAATCACTGTTCAGTAGCTAAAGGTTAGAATATGGCTTAAACGAAATACAATTGCACTACTCACAAAAAGTTATATTTATAGTTATATATATTTGGCTTTTGAATGAAATGTATGGAAAACTTCAAAAGTTCATACTACAAAAAAGTACTTAAATAAAAGCAGATAGTGTTTTTTTCATCTCAAACAATTTATTAAAACAAAAACAACACAACAGTATACCCTAATGAAAGATATCAAGTACAACTCGAGAATGACGTCCCGTCATTTTATTCACTTTTCATTCCAGATGCTCTGCTAAAGGTCGTCAGGTTATTGAGCGATTATTCAGGTTATTTTTTTTCTTCATTTAAAGCTTCTGTCCATAAGATTTCTGGATTTAAAATAAGAGCAGAATGGTTCTTAAATAGCAAGAGAACAGAATGCTCTACTCCATAGCATAAGTGTGCTGGTGTAATCATCCCTAAACAGTCAAATATATAGAATATAATATTATTATTAACTTAAAACTGGGTGGTCTGGTCGGTCTCTTTATGTATCACGTCACACACATACACACAGCCAGTCTAAAAGATCTGCCTGGTTTAGTTTCAAAACAATCATGAATATGGATTAAAAAGATGAACATGAGACTCATGTCAAAATATAGTCCTCATCTCCCCATCATAGCGAAGACATGCTGAATAATAAGCAAGCCACACATGCCCAGATTGGTGGGCAGCCCTAGCCATGGTGCTCGGGTGCATATAGGGCTTAGGTTCCTTGTTGAAAGTCATTCATTTCATTTGTATGCTCTGAGAATCGAGTCTGCACTGACCCAGGTCTCGAACAATCAGGCCACAGCTTCTTAATTAAGGTTGTGGCTCAGGATTGTGTAGTAGTAAATTAGCTTTTTTTGTGGTTTTTGTCGGGTAACATTTTGGACTGGCTGGATAAACCGTAAATCGGCACAATCATGCAAAATGACCGTTATCCATTATATATCCAAGTATTGTTAACATGCTGCAAGAGGGAGACAGAGAGCGCTTTGACCCAAATAAGCAAACAAATGCTAATGATTCGGGCACTTCAATTCAATTTGGGTCGATTCATTTGTTGCCAAAGCGGCCCGATGATTAGTCACTTGACAAAAGGAGTGGGGAGGAATACGTGATGGAGCATTTCTGCCACTTGCCGCCTTCTCACTACCTTCACTGTGGCTCACTCTGCTGCCTGACCCACTGTTGACTGAAATTCGCTGTGGAAAGACGCCCATGGGCTCATTGAACCAGTGCCTAATTTGACTCAGGCTTGTGCAGCCAATCCGATGGCTCCCTTTGGATGGGTGATGTAACACTCCCTGCTTCTGGACTTCTGCCAAGCTCTGTTGCGCTGCTGTGCTGGAGTCTTTTGATTGGCTAGCCATAGCTGGAGTAAAGCCATTGATGGACAGGAGAAAAGGGAATTCAAATAGCAGCAAACAAGAGTAAGAGTGAATGAGCATGGTAAAGGTGAAGACTTTCATAGATACACAAGATAAAGTTCAACACAGATGGATTTGTTATTATTTAAATGTCATGTTTTACACTTTTGGGTACATTAGCAAAAAACCCGCACACTGTAGTTATTTATTACACATTTCTTCTCTTTTCAAGTTTATATCACACACACACACACTTGAAATCCATGCAATCACAGGGAGAACATGCGAATCTGGGGATCGAATTTGTTCTGTTTGGTGACTGTTTGTATTTAAATGACATACACAGTCAGCTATAGTACATTGTTAACTTACAGTGTAAAAGTTGTCTTGCTGTGTGTGTATATAATCAGATATAGTGCATTAATAATGTACATCATAAATAGTGTGTGTATATATGCACATGATATACAGCATCAGCTATAGTGCATTAGTATTGTAAATACCGTCAAATATCGTGAATTAGTAACGTACATCGTAAGTGTGTGTGTGTGTGTGTGTGTGTGTGTGTGTGTGTGTGTGTGTGTGTTTGTAAGTGATTTACATCATCAGATATAGTCTATTAATAATGCACTGCAAATATGTTGTCTGTGCATGTTTGTGTTTATATGTTAGTAATATATATCATAAACTATAGTGTATAATGGTTAGCAAATCATAGGCTAGTGGTTAGGGTCCAGCATTAGTAAGTTGAAGGACACTGGTTCAGATCTCACCAGTTCTAGGTGGTTTCTGTTGGGCCCTTGAGCAAGGCCCCTAACAGTCAGTCTACTACTGTAAAGTGAAATTGTGAGTTGCTTTGCATGTAGGTGTCTGCTAAAAAGTATAATTAACGTACAGTGTATTTCATTTCTCTCTCTCTCTCTCTCTCTCTCTCTCTCTCTCTCTCTCTCTCTCTCTCTGTGTGTGTGTGTGGTGTCTCTGTGTGTGTGTCTGTCTGTCTGTCTGTCTGTGTGTGTGGTGTCTCTCTGTGTGTGTGTGTGTATGTGTGTGTGTTTTCTCATTAATGTTTATCTCTGTGTGTGTATATGCAGATGTGTAGGGCTGAGAGAATAATACAGTAGGCTTTCTTTCCCGTGTAGCATCTGCAGTGCTGCCCTGGCTGGCCTTCTTCATTCCGGGCTCTTTTTAAATGTTAATTTCTGTTTTCCGCTTTACCTCCGTATCCGGCTCATCCTCCCCCACTGAACAGCCAGGCCTTGTGTCGCGGCCAAGTGTCTCCTCATCCTGTAGTTCCTGCTCCAGTGTCCTTAATGTTAGTGCAGAGCCACTGTCCACCTGGATACACGTCCCTCCAGATTAACACAACACAAATGCTAATTTAAAAGCAAGCCAACAGAAAAGCACATTTTATGTTCTAACTTGTAATTTTATACAATTTCGTTTCGTCAGCATTTTCTCGCCGTTAGCATTTCAGTGCAAGGTGAAAAGATTTATATAGCTATAACAATAAATGGTGGGCTGATATGGTATTTATATTATATTACAGTATTTCAATTGAAGTACAATATTTCCTTAGATTTGAGTAGTGGAATTTTCAGCTAGCACACCGGCGTGGGATTACAACTCAGCACTGGCACCAGTGCTAGACAAAAGGATCCCCCCCCCATTTTTTTAAAAAGTGGTTATACAAGTGTATACAATTAAATACTGGTCTTACAATGTTAGTATTTTTGTTTAGTTAGCATTTTTGCTTGGATAAACTAAAATATTGTAACGTTTATCTGTCACTATGAAAATGAAATGCAATACAAAATGTTTTTATTATTTTACTATTTATTGAACACGAGGGTCGTACCAGATAGTCATTTTTAATATTCAGCTTGAATCTTTTAGTGCTGATACCTGAAGCACTATTCGGCTGGAACCGGAGAGATGTTGCTCAGATTTATTTTGCATTAACACGTCATTATAGTAACCATGGAGAATTCGAGATGGATGACAAACCGCCTTCCAAAACAGAACTAATAACTGAACAAGAATCAGTAAATCTGACTTCAGTTTCAGTTGTAACTTCAACTTCCAAAGTTTAGTTATTTACCGTAAAATCATCAATATTCCTGTGAGAAGTCTTAGTTTAGTTTACTTTGTACATTTAATTGTTCATTATTAGTAATGAAAACCATCAATTGGTTTTCTGCATGCAATGACTTGGGATATTTATACTTTTTATTGTGTATATCATAACTGAAATACAAGAAAAACAAAGCTGTGTGAACAACTCAATCATTTTTGTCCAAACCAAAAAAGAAAAGAGCAAAAACAATTTGCCCCATGTGCAGCTACACTTGCAGGTGAAACTTTACTTGGGGTTTACTTTTTTCTCTGCTTCAAAATTACCTGGTGTAGCTAAAATGTTATTGCAGACTCATCGTGAATTCTTTTTATCATGTCTGCAATAACAACAAAGCAAAAATCTTTGCTTTCTTTTTTGCTTGTTTCAATCTTTTATTATCCAGCTGTTCCATTCTGGCTTTGTTTTGGCTTTTATGTGCTGATCCCAGATGTTTTTCAAGCCTTCTATTACACAATGTTAGTGTGTCCCAACTCAGGGCATCCTTCCAACTCTACAGAGTTTTTTTTGTTTACATGACATATTTGTTTAGGCAGATTGATCACTTTATTAATCCCAGAGGGAAATTTCTGAATTCGTACTAGTAAGCAATTTGGTAAACCATTAACTAGTGGCCAGGTATGAAATATTCATTATTCTGTTAGAAAAGTATTTTTTTAATATGGCTTTAATACGCCATTATACATACCGATGTTGAATTATCTGGGGAAAAATGTTTGTGCATTTCCTTCAAGTTTGATCAGGTTGCCAATTCATAGCATTGGTATTTTGTGTTTGAAACTGAAGCGTTATGATTTTATTATTAGGGCTTACTGTCACAAATGTGTGCGTGAGAGTAGTGCGCGTGTGTGCCATACTTAAGCAATGAATTCTGGGATAGTTGAGGACTCGAATAAAAAAAGATGCCTCTTTAGATTAAACTGAAAATAAAAACAAATACAAAAAATCAGTCGAATTGGGATGCAGCCTTGTTGCTGCTCTGTGACGTAACCATTTTTTAAAAGATGTCCTTTAAAGGATAGACAGAGAGTCTGAATTGGGGGACACAAGTCGTTTTTTTTACTGTTGCTGCTGCTTATAATCTCCCTCTTTGCATTTTGCAGCATATGCGTGTATTTATCATGATGAACCTGGTCAGCATGAGTTGCTTTACACACTTCATTTAAGCGCTTGTGCGCATGCGACACAACCTGCATTTTTCTTAGGTGTGCTACGTCATGCCGTGTCAGCTATAAAACAAGCTTAAAACATGCCGGCCAATTCGTATTGCGTTCAGCTACTGGACTGACTAACGTGATGATTAACGAAAATTATTCGGTGAAACATCTTACGTTTTGACTTTATTTTAAACCAGAACCCGATTGTGCAGGATAGTTAAAAATGGCACAATTCTACTGAAAGTACATCGATTTAACTTAAAATGATAATTCAATGTCGCTTCATCATTTCAGGTTCCATGATAAAAGCAATATCTTGCAGCCTTTCACAGTATTTTCTCCGGAGAGGTCTACTTGATAAACAGCTTGTCTATAGGCAGGAAGTGTCTAGTTTCTAACTGCTATCAGTGTAGGATATGGCCAGGGTTAAATACAGCTTGTGGTTGTACTGGACCACATCTGTAATCATTCTATAATGTGCTACTGAAGCCGAATTAGCGGCTAACCTGGTACAGCATTCGTCATGCATTTGTGGCAAAGCAATTTGTGAGCTATTTCCTTCCCTTGGTGTTGCATCATGAATCCAGCTGCTTATGAAGACATCTGGCTTAGTGCCTAGCACTTCTTCTGGTGTCTGCTGTGGTTTACTTCCCACATTCCAAACACAAGCAAGTTAGGTGAATTAAAGATACAAAATCTTCACATCCAAAATATTGTCCCTTTTTTTTATTAGTTCTTACAAACGTTACTGTTTTTGCATGAACTAGCTTGATGTTATTTACGTTACATTCATTTTACCAAAATGTAAAGACAAACTATAATAAACTGGAATATTCTTGAATATTGACTATGAATAAGGGTGTATCGGTTAGCACTATCTCCTCACATCAAGAAGTCTCGAGTTCCATTCTTATGTAGACGGGACTTTGTGTTCGGAGTTTTTTTTTTGACGTTCTCATCGTGTCTGCATGGGTTTTCTTTGGGTGCTCTGTAAACAAGCATGTAAGGCAAATTGAAAGTACTAGATTATCTATATCCATGTGACTTGTTTCCTGTCATGAGTGTTGCTTAAAGTTTCAAGCGTGATGTTAAAAGTTAAATACAAAAAAATAAAGCAGACACAATGCAATTTTTTTGTTAAAGTTTGTTTTTTCTAAAATTCGTTCTGAAGCTTTGTTGTTGCTTTTGTTATTGTTTGTTTTGAACCCCGGGCCAATAATTTATTCTACAGCTCAAAGTGGCATGTTTTGCAGACTGCACAGTTCTTTCTCATGATCACTGGCTTTACACTTTTCTGACATGTTAACTGCTTGTTTTCACACATTCAGATAGCTTCTGTATCTCAAACGACATATGTTCAGTTACAGCGTGTGTAATGGAGGCTTTAAAATGCATTAGTTAAATGTAACATTTACTTGCTGTATGTCAAGGACATTGTTCATATGACTACTAGTACACTGCCTTCAAAACTACTGACCACTTTACTGAAACTATTGACCACTCTACTGACACTACATTTTTTTATTTCTCGTCAGAATCAGCTCTCCTGACAGTGGCCTGCACTCGTCCTCGGCTCCAGGGAGCTCGGACCCATTTGGTGAGGAGCCCAGTCACAAACTTTGGGACGAACTTGGACAGATTGGCCTCCCTCCCGACATCAACGTTCAGTCCTTGTTTGACCCCACTGGTAAGCTAATACACTGAAGTGAGTGGTCAGCATGTCCATATTGTAAGCTTTGAATTATTGTGGCATGTGACAGATGTGTGATTGGAATAGGAATAGATATTTTGGTCCTGTTACAGTATTGATTACTCAGCAGTGAATACAAGCTGACGAGTAGACCGCTGAGAGGAGGAGGGAAAATGCTGCAGATTATTATTTTTTGTCTGAAGTTTTATGTGTATTTCTTTTACAGAAATGTATCCTCTACAGTTCCAAAGAGGCAAATTATTTGGAATGATGAGGTGCTTTTAGAAATCGATTTATCTACTTACTTGCTGTCATTGTCTGCTGCCGACTTCTTTTACACACTGCAGTTTGATGATATTCAGGATGTATTATGGATTTCGTCTGGAAACTTTGGACAGATTATTGATTGCATGACATCATTAAATTGGATTTCCCAATTGGGACCCTGGGGTTTCTGCCAGAGGGTCCACATTGTTCTCTTTTTCGAGACCAACGTAAATCATTACAAACAAAAATGAACATGAGTTAAACAAGCTTTTTCACTGCTTTTTCTCCCGCAGCAATGTGGTACAGCTTTTGAATATCTTAAGCTGAAGAAAGTTAATAATATTGAGAGTGCACGGTGAGTGCACTGAGTCGAAGTCATACAACATTTTTACCACAAACAAACCACTTCAGAATGTTTACACCTATCCAAATCACAAACACCATGGCTGGAGATGAACTTAAGCAGGATGCACAGAGTGGAACGAAATTCAGCATAACAGAAGCACAACAAAGGCATTCAGTTCCAGAATACACTGCGTTGGGAGGTGTTGTCCACTTAAATGCCTCCGGTTAGCTTGGGTCAAAGTGTAGTCGTATTGGTATTGCGGATAGCGTAGGAGATGCTAGGGTGCACGGTCTAATGAGCTGGCTCACAACCGCTAAGAATTTGGCAGGACTCCAAACGACTAGATATAAACGGTGTCTGTGTTCAGTACAGGCTCTCTGCCTTCGGTGGGGGCACAAGGAGCGAGCTGTGATTGTGCATGATAGTCTGTGGTTCTCCTGGGGAACCAGATAATCTAAGATTTGCAGAGAGTCTAACCTTAAGTGAAAAAGAAAATGTAATCACAGAACAATGTGTGTTTGTCTGTGTTTTAGGGCAGTGCTGTGCTCATCTGCACTGTGCAGCCTGGTCAGATGGGGTTTGGCGAGGTGAGGGAGGCCAGACTCAACTCTACGTGGATAAAGCCATTGACTCAGGGAGCACAGAGGTAAGCAAACTGCGGATGTGTTGACATGGTTAGTGTTGCAGACTGTTGCTTGTGTCTCAATTGGACCTAACTAGGAAACACACTGAGTATTAGCTTCATTCATTGGTTTGGATTTTGGATTTTCTTATGATTTCTTAACGTGTCATGAGCAACCAGCAGCAGGGCTTTAACCAGCAACCTTCTGATCAGGAGTTCAGTACCGTAAGCACCAGTACCACTGCCAATTTCGATATGAAGAACAGAAGATATGTGAGCATTAGTGAGAAAATGATTTTAACAATTTACCTTCTCTGGCTGGTTGTGCTTATTTTCTGTTCGTCTTTGCACCCATTTCAGCTTTTTAGAAAACAACTAAACAAATATCCAGTATACAATTTTAATGTTATTCTATTCATCTAGTTCCAAAGAAGTATCTTTGGTTGCTATTCGATTCCATTCCTGTTGACAGAATACAATGATGCAGATCAGACTAGACATTATGATCACCTTCCTTATATTGTGAATTTCTTCCCACTGCCAAAACAGTCCTGGAACCAGCTGTCTTTCACTTCTTAGATGCATTAATCAAAGTCTTGGCTTGACTTTTCCTTTCTTAAAAAATACTGACCACTGTAAACCGGGGAAACCCCACAGAAGCTACAGTTTTGGAAACCTAGTCATGTAGCCTTCACAGTTTAGCTCTTGTCAAACGTGCTAAAATACCCTATCCCTATTTTCCTGTAAATAACCCACTAGTAGGTGCCTTGATGATGGGATCATCAGTGTTATTTCTTTCATCTAATGTCATGCCTGATCAGTTTACTTCCCAGTTTTAAGTGAATGACGTAGCTAAAGCAGCAGACCAGAACAGTGCTGGACAGGCCCGAACCCTGACCACATTGGGTGTAGATTTAGCTGAGCTGTTAGTGTGAGTAGATGCTGTTATTTTTGTACCTAATTTCCCTTCACAATCACAACCATGCTAATCGTTTAGAAGAAGACAAATGTGCACAGTCCTGATTATGTATTCAGAGTGAAGCATTAGTAAGGTTATTATTGGCAGAGACCGAGTGGGTGGAGGGGTTACTCAGGTCTCCTGGTCTTTAAAATATTTTCTAATTAGGATCTGAGCTGTTCAGCCTTGCTATTGCACGCTCTCATGTGTAGCCGGTGTTAATTAACACAACACGATGTGGCAGACATGGACTCAGAGGTCTGTTTGGCAGGGGGACATATTAGTGGTAATTAATTGTTTTTATTTCAGCTCATTTTCTTCACTTTGGAGACCTGATGACATCTTTGCAAGTGTCTTTCTGTGCTGTGGGGGTGTGTGGAAAAGACTAGACTGTAAAGTGCAAAGTGAATTTGTTGTATTGTAACAGATCTCAAGAGATCTCAGTTTAGTGATGCAACAAGACCTCTGGCTGGTGCAGTAAACCTAGCAGTCGGAGTACTTATAAACAAACACATTGTAGAACGGCGGTAGATACTGGGTGTCTTGTAAACATGGTGCATTAGTCTCAATCTAAAGTGTTTTTTTCAAATAAAATAACATTTCATACACAGGATACACAGTATGGTTTGGTATAGACAGGGCCTCCTTTAGTGATTCTGAATGAGATGCAGTGGAGTTCGTTTATGATTCATGATCTGCAGTTGAGTGGTAGTGCTGCTGTTCACCAAGCATGTGTGTGCGTTTGTGTGTGTGTGTGTGTGTGTGTGTAAATATTATTACAAACACAGCCTTTTGACTACACAAAATATCCTGACTAAATTGAACAAGGGTGCTTGCGGAACTTTTTCTTCCATAAAGTTTGCATTTGTTCTATAATGCTAATTCTTATACACAGAGCTTTTTGGATGGTATGACACAATCTCTAAACACTGTATTGTAAATAAAACTTTCAAAAGGTTTGTGTTATATTTTGTTAGTTGTATGTGTTAAAGGGTAATATTGTCATTGGTTTGCGGTTTCCAGTTAAGTTTACTTTATATTGAATATCGCTAATCAAATCACACATGCGATGTCCTCGCTCTTTTGTTGTACTTTTTGAGACATAAAATAATCTTGATTTAATTGATGGTAACAGAGAGGAAATTTGAACGGTCAATTCTTGGAGCAATTTTACTGTGCCTCAGAGACCGTCCAGCAATTTAATTGTACGACCTTTTTGATAATGAGCGAGCCTGACAAAACTGCAGAACTCAGATAACCTGGTTGTCATAAATATTATCAAGAAAAGCAACCGCAAGTGAGCGTCCAGTGCTTCATGCGCATGGTTTTTCGGCTCGATATGTAAAAACTACAGACCCAGTTTTACCATTTTACACCTACGGTGTACTTTACCTTAATTGGTGGCACTTTAAAAAACTCGTTAGCAAACGAGGTCAAAAAAAGCTAATTAAGTGATTATGACTGCTGAATTTACATGACACATTTCACATTACACATTTGGTCCGTTTCTTATAAAGTGATTTGATGCTACATAACTTGCTACATAAGAGCTGCATGGCCAACCACACAGATTTGCAGCATTGTTTTTAACTACTTAAAAGGTTTTAACTACTTGCCAGTTTAACTTCTTGCTCTCTTTTCGTGTGTGTGTGAGCGTGTGTGTGAGCGTGTGTGTGAGCGTGTGTGTGAGCGTGTGTGTGAGCGTGTGTGTGAGCGTGTGTGTTCCGATGTTCCGGGCGATGCTACGAGGAAAATTATGGTGGAAATGTAACCGTGAGTTATCCGAAGGTGTTAATAAAACATTTTGTTTACATCCGTCTCATCCTTTGGGCACGACCCACGGACGTTACAATATATAATTATTAATTATGTATTAGAATTAATTATATAATTATTATTGTGATTTCACAAGTGTGTATCAAACTGGTCGCCCTCAGCATTAGTTGGTACCCTAAAAGTAGCCCTCAGCTTCAAGAAG
>JAOUQU010413135.1:0-11296 GCA_028566735.1 Ammoglanis amapaensis
GTGTGTGTGTGTGTGTGTGTGTGTGTGTGTGTGTGTGTGTGTGTGTGTGTGTGTGTGTGTGTGTGTGTGTGTAGGTTGGTAATGAAAAGAATTGTGCCGGATCGTCACAATTCCTAAATGTTGCAAATAATTAATTTGTTTAGGACATTAGTTTGTTTATGACACAGGCATACCTTTCCTTAACTATGTACCTAACAATTTCTCAGCATTTTGTCTCAAACTCTCCGTCCTTTTTTTCTCATTACACACACACACACTCCTTGTATAGTCTCGCAGATTTGCCTGTGATTTGTTTGTGTAGAATGTTTCCGTGGTGACAAAGAAAAGAATAAACAGAGAGGGCTTTGCAAAACGTTATGCCATTTCAAAATGTTTAGTTCTTTCTAAGCATCCGATTATGTGTGACTTAGGGTTGTCTTGTAATAAGGTGCGACACTCACCCATTTATTCACTGAATTACTAACAATCAGGACAGGTAAAAGTAGCTCGTCTACATTTTTGGAGGAAACTTGGAGGGTAAGCATGGCAAACACTTATCCTTTACGTACTGGAATTTCACAGAATTCTTTAAATTGTTTGATTAAAAGGGATATAAAAATCTTAATTTTAGTGCATCAAAATCTAAGTATTATCTCTGTCTTTAAGCCTTCTAAACTTCCTTATTACAATTACCTGTTGAAAATATTTTAGTTGTCTTTCCTGATTACTCTTCCCTGTCTCAGTTTTTTGGAATGTCTTGCAGGTTGGAAAACTAGGGCTGGTGTTTTTTAAACAAATGAATAAAGAAAATTTTTCCATATGTTTGTCCACAAACAGTAATAATATACGTTTGTTTAATTATTGACTTATCTTTTCTTCAGTACGATTTGTCAAGCTCATGTCATTGTCATGTTTTCATGAGAATGTGTTTTAATTCACCCTCTAGTTTTCACTGCACACGTTCTGATATTATTATTATTTTATTTGGTTAATATTTAAGGTTGAAAAACTACTCTCATAGACACTAAGATGCATATACCAACCGAAGCAACTTAGCAGTGATGGGGCTTAACCACTAAGGTACCACGCCACTGATTTATTATGATAAATTATGGGTTTTGGGTTAAAGTTTTAAAACAGCACTGATTTTTTCTTCTTCTTCTTTCAGCTGCTCCAATAAGGAGTCACCACAGCAGATCATGGTCTAGATCATTGACTTGCCATAGTTTCTATGCCAGGCATGTTTATTGGCTGTGGGAGGAAACCGAAGCACCTGGATGAAATCCACAGTGATATGGGAAGAACATGCAAAATCCACACAGAAAGGACCTGGATGCCCTGCTACCAACTGAACCAAATCAACCAAATCAATCAATCAAAAAATATAATACCCATTATTTCTGGTATCACAAAGCCTTTGAGGTGTAGGTAACAGGAGTAAGTAACAGGTAGGTAACAGGTTAAACTAGGTTGATATTGTACTATGGGTTGTAGAAAGACCTGGCAACATACTAAAAACCTGGAGGATGGGTAGCAGTCTGCAGAGCAACCAAGGGTCGAATACGACTTAGAAACGGATAAAAAGTAATGTCATTTTACTGCCCTGTCTTTTGCACAATTAGGCTGACATGCACTGAAATATTCCATGCCAATCCATCTGTTGTAGCTCATGAAAACCAGCATATACATGTTGTCATAATTTAATTTAATTTAAACGTGGGCTTTTTAAATGTTTCCTACTGTAAAACTGCAAATGTAACATATACCTTACACATCTTTTTACAGCTGCGTTATCTGACAGCCACAACCTTAATGTCTGTAATATTTCTATAGGCATCATTGGTAAGCAGTTGCTCTGATATCATGAAGTAGTATGTAAATGCAAACAATAAATAGAAACTACATTCTTTAAAAAGCAGTCTAGGCACTTTATAAAGTGCTGATTATCATCCCTTGGCAGCTCAAGGTCACTGAATATGCATAGACAGTAAAATGACAGCGACAGCAAAATGGTCATTTCAGTCTAGACTTTTTCAACGAACCGGAAATCACACATGAGACAAAATCAAGCACATAAGAAATCACTGCAGGCTTTTGTTCCTTCCAGTGCTTCGATCCTGTGCCAGCCTAACGATGCGAAGCCTGCCTCAATAAAGGTCACTTTAAATCCCATTTACCCTTCCTTTTAATTAACATATAGCCTTTGGAGACAGTCAGGAGATGTGAGCCTATGCTTCAAACATCTGTGGAGGACCGAGAGCACCTCGTGCCAAAGCAATCTGAGTAGAGATCTGTGCTCCTCTCAAAGACTCTGTTCATTCAGCCTGGCTCTCTTCAAACCACAGTTCTTGGCCACAGCAACGTGACTCTAGTGAACATGCCGGATGCCTGGCCCTCCCTTCCTCTTACTTGTTTCCAGTCTGCTCAAACCTCTGGTTGGAAATATAGCTAATGATGGGTGACAGCATAATGACAGCATAAGATAGAGAAAGAGAATAAAAAATTATATACGAATTAACTATGGCTAAACAAGATTCAATATTGTGTTAGTACTGGGTTCCATAAATGAATTTTCACTTTTTCTCTCTATCACCCTTTAAGGCAAGGATGAATAAGCCATTCACTACCTCTCACCAACTCTTTCACTTCAATACCTCCTCTAACTGCTAGATTTGAATGCCATCACAACACGGCTTAGGCCATAAGTGTTCAAGTGATGACTGTCAATGGCATATACTTCTGTACCTTTTATAAACGTTTTACCATTTAGTAATCCTTCAGGCCTTGTGAATAAAGTCATTGTCATTCAGAAAAAGCAAGCCTATATTGATTTGCAGTGACCTTTCCCTTCTAAGTGGTCCATGCCCTTATTTGTACATAAATACACGTCTAAGAATGAATGAGTATTGCATTCATCCATGTCTCTCACAAACACAATGATTCATAAATAGACCTTAGAAATATTCAGTATAAATAGACAACATAACATTTAATATATATATTCAAATAGATAATATCCAAACCGAAATATACAAGCTTAGGCTGTTAACCTAAGTCAGTTAAAAGCTGATAAAAGTCTGCATGCAGTTCCAGCCTGGGATAATGAAAGAGATGATTTCAGCTACATAAGACTCAAATTAAAATTGAGGCCAGTTTCACTCTTACCTCCATGGCTTGCTTGGGGCTGCAACAGCATTGCCAGTATAGCAAACAGGACCAAGCGCAGCTCTCTCATGTTGCCGGTGTGTTCTGCAGTCTCCTTGTCTAGCTTTCCATTAAAAGCTCTGTCTGTATTTAGGTTTGCATTGGGTGTTCTCATTAAGGGGGCGGGAAATGCCGGCCTGAAAGTTACACCCTATTACTCCCCAAAATGTCCAAAGAGGCAACCTCCTGTCACACCCCAGAGCCCAGCCCCTCAAGAGCAGAGACTAACTTATTTCATCATCTTTCATAAAGTCCTAGATCTATTTTGGCTTCCAGCATTACATTTGTAAAGTAAACCAAAGTAGCATACCTGGATACATATAATTAAAACCCTGGATTTTTTATGAACAATATTCGCAATTCTAAGGATCCCCATCTATAACATATACTAAATGCTAAAAAGTAATAAAGACCAAACTGACAGTAATTCTTTGACTTGTTAAACCTAGTTGTATGTTATGGTATAAACTATTTTTCTCATAAGAAAAGTGAAGAAAATAACCCTCGCCAGACATCCCCAACACTCTCTGACCTAACCTTAACCCAGAATCAAAATATCTTTATCATAAAAACAAGTATATTTTTCATAAATAATAAAAATAAATACTAAAATAACCATAATAAACAATAATAAACAAAAAAGACACAGCACTGTAAATAAAAACACACAGATACTACATTAAAACACATCAATGTATGATTGCTCAGTAGGACATACTGACAAAATAAATAATTTAACACCAGAATCATTGTCTGCTCAATATCAAGCTTCAATGCCTGCAGCACACTCATATGATTTTTTTAAAGAACTTTAGCCATCTCGCTCCTCTGCTCTCCTACAAGATCTGTTCCCCCCTAGTTCCTGTTTCTTTTCTCAAATTACACAGTCTGGTCTCTCATTATAAGATTTATCGGAGACTGTGCCTACATATATATAGTGTATTTTTTGTCCCTTCAGCTTTTTCCAGACCACTGTAGATATGTTCTGAGTGGCAGACAGCCCTCGACCCTTTTAAATTTAAATGCTTTTTCTGTGTTTGTAATGCATTGCAAGCTAGTAAACTTACTGTCTAAAATGACACATTTTCTACTTCAGCTCTCCTTTATGTTCCACTTTTTCAAAAGAAGAAGATTCCTAATGAAGTTTCGGGTTAATCTTCTGGGTTTTTTCATTTCCAATGTTTGTGGAGGTTTGGAAAAAGCCAGCTGTGGCTTGACATAATGGAGACATACTGCTTTGATTTCTGCTCCACGAAACAGATTCATGAGCCTCTTTTCTCTTTCGCTGCTGCCATTTTTTCTGGTGTGCTATCACACCTTCGGCTTTGATTAACCAGAGCTCTGCGTTTGTGTGTATGTGAGAGTGTGTGCGTCAGTTTTTCCCTTTATTTCTTCCTAGTCCTCAGGGGGAACAATCTATAACACCTTCCAGATGTTTACAAAGGCCCAGTGTCATCAATTCAGCTGAGCAGTGGCAGTGTGCTTTGTGTGGTCAGTACTACAGTCTGGAATTACCGACGCTTCCACTTGGCTGTATTTTCTTTTTTTTTTTAAGGCTAACGTCTCTGGTTACACTCCTATTTAATAAGCAGTAGAGTGAAGGTGGTATGTCTATGAGGAGTTCTGAGTCTTAGTGTCTCTGACTGTGTGTTATCAATTGTTATATTAAAACAAGTGTGGAATATTAGAAACGTTATTTTTTAGGATATTAATATTCTATACTTGTGAATGAGTCTGCTAATGTTTGCTTACATAGTGGACACAGTAGAAAATCTTATTTTCTGATAAGAATTCCATAGTTCATATTTTTTTCAAAGTACAAAGATCAAATCACAAATTTAGTTGAAATTTAGTTGAAAACAATTAAATTCAATTGCATCATTATTATTAATCTAAGAGATCATGGAAGACCATATTCTCTTAAGGGTGAACTGGCATGAGAAGTAAAACACACTGCACCTTTTCCACATTGGACTTGTGACACATTGTGCTTGTGACACTCAAAATAAAAACACCTGATGTGATTTACTTTGTTAACTTCGCTCACCCCTGTGTTTTGTGGCATACAGTGACCTACGAGAGTCAACTTGACCTCGAACAATCCCCAACAAACTTTAACGATCTCCAAAACGCTTGCTGTCAGGCAAATACATAAATCTGGCTGTCATTTTTAAATACTGAGAAGGATAAAAACCAGAATATATCTACACTAATCTAGATTAAGCTGAAGAGACATAAATATATTTGCAATATTAGAAAAAGTGTATTGTCAAATCACCTATAAATATAATACTATAATACTAGTGACCAAATGGGATACTCAATGAGAAATCTTTAAAATAAAGTTAGTCACCGCTGTAGAAGAAACACAACATTAATACTAGTCTTGCTTGTGTCTTGTTCAAGTAAGACAAGAAAATGGTGTTTTTTTTTTAAATCTGGCCTGTACACATCATACCAGACATAGATATACACCAAGACAGGCAAATATTTGGTAAACCTTTGCTTACAGTTAGCTCAGATTCCTTTTCTGGATACTTAGAACAATGTGTTTTTTTTGGTGTTTTAGCCACCAAGGCTAAAGATTTTATGATTTCAAAATGCCAACCGAGTTCTTACCCAGTATTAGTCTGGTAGTGTATTAATAAGTTTATATTGTATATATACACACACACCATAAGGCTAAAATAATGTAAAACTTCTTAGATACATCATTTTAACTATGGGCATACTGTTGCAATATGAATGTGTATTGTTTAAGATAGACCTGCTAAAACTAACTTTTTCTATTGAAGTGCTCTATGATTCTTCTAATGCAGAGTGAATGTTGCAGTAATTGTATATTGATGTATAATGTGCTTCTAGTGTGTTTACATTTACAAGTAGCATTCCAGATGTCTTGAGTTGCAACTGGCTAGTTACAAGAAGGTGCTTGTTTATAGCATAGAATTGTTATGTTATCGCAACATTTCAGTTGTGATAACTGTTTAAACACAATCATAATAGTCTGCCAAAGGTCACCATGCATAACACAGTGCTAGAATGATGTGTGGTTGGAAGTTTCCATTTTTAACATGTAATACTTTACAATAATAAAGTTAATGAAAATGTAATATAATAAAATAATAGAAATCTATTTTTGTGCATTTGGGAAATATTTATAAACATAATGTAAAACATTTTGCTGTGTTGGTGGTGCAACCTGTTATTATTAAAATAAAATAAGAAAAAAGCAATATTTGTGTTGGATAATGCATTTCAAAAATGATCTTAAATGTATCAAATAGGAGAAAGGGTGGGGGGGGGGCACTTGTTTTACAGTCATGTTAGTATAATTGTGCTAACAGGTTTGGTAATGACAATACCTGGTAGCTGTGTATTATTGGTGCATATCAGATTAGTTGTTTGATGCTGGTTTTTATTGATAGATATTACAGATTTATGGGTGAGAATGTGAGATTTAGGAGCAGAGGTTGTTGCATTCTTGTGGTTACAAAGTTCAGCCAGATGGCTGAGCCATGAGTGTGCAGACATGACACTGGAATCTAAACCAAACAATCCAAGATGCACAGATGTGGCACTTCATCCAGCACATTCAGATGAGCTAACATATGGGTTATGTGTATTATCTATAGATTTTCTCAGTGCTCAGGAGAAATTTTAATACATTTTTTTGTCATTCAATATGCTAGGAACATAACAACGTGTTGGTCATTTAATTGAAACTATGCCTTCATAAAGATTTCATACAGAATATTTTAGATTTAAGGCCATAATCATAATATACTTTTTGGATGACTGCATCATTTAGATTTACTTCTAATGTGCCTCCATTATACTGCTGTAAAAAAAAATACGTACAACATATGCCTATACATCACTGTTTCTCTCTTTTTCAGCTTTTTAAAAATAAAATTTGACACAAGGCATAATTTTAAACCCTTTGACATTCTTGCACAGAAGAAAAAAAATATTTTTGTTAGTTGAATATTATTGTTAAAAATACTCTACTGATAATATACCAAGTAATATAATACTTAAAGGGATACTTTTACTCAAAGATTTCAAGAATTCAAGAGATTTCTATTTCAGAACAAATACATATTGAAATGAAGCAATGTTTCACAAGGACCAGGATGCAACATTGAACACAAATCCATATACGTGTGACCAAAGATGAATGTGACTATTAAATATTAACATTAGTTGTCATATCAATACATCAACATATTTTGGAATGCAGGTAACAGTGTAGATAGCAGCAGTTTCATTAAAGATGATTGTTTATCTGTGCATGACTCACTTAGTAGTCAAACGTACACTGCCTGGCCAAAAGTCACCACCTGCATTTAACTAAGAAAACAGGTAGAAGCCTCATATTCAATAATTATTGTATGAGTGATTATATTTAAGCTGGCAACAAAAAGACCTGAATGATTGTCATTGGTGATCCTTTAAACGTTTCGTGAAATCAAAGCTATGAAAAATCAAGGCTATGTTGAACTCTATGACAGTTGAATGTATGTGTTCACAATTTCCAAACAAGCTGCTCAGGATGCTGTTTTCTAGTTAATTGTTAAATGTGCTGACGATATGAAGGGGCAGATTTGCTTTTGTCAGCCTTTTTAGAAATTAGAAATCCTGATTGGCTTTCTTGGTTATGGTATTAAACAAGCAGGTGAGCTGAACACCAAGACATGCAGTGCTTATTCAATGTCAATAATGAACACATTAATTTATTATTACGATTAATTGTATCGGGTTCGCTTTGATGTTAAGGTCTGTAACCATTTTATAACGATGTTTTATTCATTTTATAATAATGTCAATAACTGTATTTTTTCTGTTGACTACAGTCTATGCAATTGGAGTCATGAATCAAATAAGTAAATAAAATACTAGTGTGGCGGTGCTGAATATCTTTTTGATGATCCTGAAAGACTGATGTTTATAAGTCAGAAAGTCAAAAATCCAAATGCAGAATAATGTGTTCATAGAGATGTTGAAGATTAATAGACATCATCAACTGGTGTGGACATTCTTTGTACTCGGGTTCATCACTAGCTTTGCAAAGTATTTTCTTTTCCTTTGCCATGTGGAGATTAAGGTTGTTAGGATAAAGGTTGTTCCTCACCCTAATGTAATTTTATGCCTTGAACTGTGTGTAGAAGTTGGTCAGGTCATTGGAAGAAATGCCTTGGTGCCACAGCCAAGTGGTGTTGAATATTTTGTTCATGGCCTGGATGCCCTTCCATGTGCACCACGTGTCACTGCTGTTTTGGAAGTGCAAGTTCAGACAGAAGGGAAGGGGTTCATCTGTGACTGGTTGCTTTCATAGCTTTCTTTATAAACAGGAAATGAAAAAGTTATACATTTCTAAATGTGGGTGGTGACTTCCCTTAGGAATTATTTAATGAATTTCAGTCAACAAACATCAACAACTGCAATGCATCATGTCTCTCCTACAGAAGCAAATGAGACCCTGCCTGTAATAACCCAGCTGAAGTAATTTTTGGTGATTTGTCTGTTTTATGACAAAGTCATTACACACAAATTAAAGAACTTTTTTGGCCTAGATATCTGTAATACTGACTGCGTATTTTGAACTTTGATCTCTATATCAAAGATTTGGAAAATCATGGGATACAAAAAAATCTATTGAAAAAGTTTTCAACGCTGATAATTTTTAAAAAAAAATTCTTGATTGCGTTTCATCCCAATTAAAAATGACATTCTCACATTTCAAGTGATTTATGACACATTAAAAAAAAAAATTCTGGTACTTTTTCATGCTTGTGAAAAAACACTGAAGTGAATGGGGGAGCTACTCACATTAATTTAGTGCTACATGGCTAAAGCTGCAAGTTTACTACCTTTTGTTGAACTAATGTAATTGTATCGGGTTCGCTTTGATGTTAAGATCTGTATCCATTTTATAATGATGTTATATCCATATTATTATAATGTCATAATCAGTGTTTTTTGCGTAGTAGAAATTTATGTTTTGGTAAGGCAAATGAAATCACAAATATCACCATTTATCATGTTAGAAATCAAATATCAAAATGAATCCCCAAAACCTTAGTCTATGAGCTATCATTTAACATTATTAGCCAGAGTCACAAATGCTCACAGTGTAATAATTTGCTGCTGACATCACAAAAGCAGACCTGATGTACTTAAGAACACTTTTACCAGCTTTTAATAACAATTAATCTTTATGCCAAATCGTCTTAATATGTAAAATTAAGATTGAACATACTTAGTTTGTAATTAAAGTTTTCTAGTGTTTCTCGTGTGAATTAAATGTTAGTTAAAAAAGCTCTTTGGCCAAGATTGTTTGCATGACACAGGATAACACTAGTTGTGTTATGATTATGGATATAGGACACAGGATCCAAGATGCAGAGAAATAATGTTACACAGCAACCGTTTATTTAAACTCTAAACTCTTAAACCCTATGGGGCTGAGAAGTGTTTGGCTTAGCAGAAATAATTCAGTAATAGTTTCATTCTGCTTTTGAACAATGTTATTAGAATTTTATTTTTTCTTGGTTTGACAGTAAATAGCACCATAATAACTTAACCTGGCCCAAAAGCAGAATTTTTGAATTAAGTTATACAGTTCAATGATCAACAGTTTTCATAATGTAACCCGTGTTAGGAATTCACTGGATATTTTGTATAATTTATTTAAAGATTTTAATTATAAAACAGGAAACTATCATTAAATGCACCTTACAGTTTACAAGTAGACTTATGATATAATTAGGTACTGTCCTCTTAAATTGCGTGGAAGGGTCACCCAGTAGCGATGGAAAAGTTTTTACCTGAGTGCATATAGCTGTGCACCCCTCGTGACTTCTACATGCGTACAAATAGATATAGATATTAAGGCAACTGACAAACTAGTTATACAAATTATATTTTGACACTAAGTTAATTCAATACTAAGTGGAATTTGATGAGCCATAACACCAAGCGGGACGATGTAAATCGCAGATTACTGATTTCCGGTGAGTACTGAAAATGCTAAAGCTAGTTAATAAAATGCGGGAAAAGAATCGTGTTAGGAGCTAACTAAATGCAGATATAGAAACCAGTCTGGGAATTTTTGAATTTTGTTATAGCTATACACTGATGTTGTATGTAGTTATTAATTTTGTGGGTTGTTTCATTTTATTTATTACCATCTGAAAAATTGGTAGTGCTAGCAAATTTAAGCTGCGCATGAGGTTAGGCCAGTAGATGCTGTGTTTAAAATAATAGTGGTTACTATAGTTAAGACTGTAAATGTGAGTGGAAGCCTAATTTTGTATTATTTTTCATGACTGATGAATGTGATGTATATAAATATGTGTATTCTGTTTTTCTTGTACTATGTTGGTTAGCACTATATTGAGTGAAGGTTTAAGAAAAAAATAAGGTTTAATGTTACGTTTAAACTGAATTAGTAATTGTTTGTATGGCCATGTAGGCTGTTTTTTTGTTCTAGAAGTCATCGAATTGGTTCTTTTTGTTTTCTGGTCCGTCGACTGTTCAATGTTCATCCACCTGCCCCACGTTCAACACTCATTGGGACCCTCGTTCCTATGTTTCAACGTCACGACTACACACTGTGGATTCAAGAGTGGTAGGACTTCACTGAAAAAAATGAATCTTTGACTCAACAAGACATACTTACAGACTTCAACGTTTTCTACTTAAATGATTTAGTTTTTTCCGTTTACTTTATGTAAGTAAGTATATTCAATTCATAAATGTATTTATTTTTTCAACTCAAAATAGTATACTGACTAAAAGAATATTATCCAGTCGTTTCAACTTCAGTCAATTTCAAGTTTATCCAACTCACCTTAATACACCTAGAGGAAGATACACGTCACATCCTTCAGGTGCATTTTTACTTCAGCCATTTTGGAATCTAACATCCGAGTCACGTTTCAGGTAAAATAACAGTCTTGTACAATTAATGATGATCTTTTCGGTTGGATAAACCTACTTTATTAATAATGATAACTATATATGGTAGTATTTAAGGTTTTTAATCATGACATATGATGATATAATCGTGTATTTTGTTTAATAATAATACGTAAAATGTATTTTAGTT
>JAOUQU010413146.1:0-11296 GCA_028566735.1 Ammoglanis amapaensis
TTCCTGAAGTACTCCTCTTTCTGAGGGTCACTGAACCCTCGTACCTCTGTTACCTGGGCTATACACTCAGGAGGGATCTGATTGGCTGCTGCTGGTCGAGTGGTGATCCAGATGTGAGCAGTAGGAAGCAGGTTCCCCTTGATGAGGTTTGTCAGCAGAACATCCATTTTTACTGACTTAATAGTCCAATCATCAAAAGTCAAATAGCAAAATATTGATTATTTTTGATTATTGAATATTGTTAATATATTTTTACATATACAGTGGATTCTACAAAAGTCAGAGCTGGGTGCTTCGATTATACAGACCTCAGATCTGTAGATGCTGGCTTTTTAAATTCAAGTGGAGGGGCCATCGACCCATCACTTTTCAACGAGACACAACTGGGATTAGATGAATCTGCCATAACACTAGGATACAGATTAAAAAAAAAAACATTAATAAACTTTTTTAATGCCAAGTGTAAGCTTAGTGGTTAAGGTATTGGACTATTAATCAGAAGGTTACTGGTTAAATACTCAATATGTATTTACTGTCAGCAAAAGACAGCAAACTGTCTTTAGTCACAATTGTAAGTCACTTTTTTCTTCTTAGAGAATCTGACAAGTAGTTTGGATAGTCACTGTTTACTAAAAATATTCAAATCGCAGTAATAAAACAACAAAAACATTGTTTTTCAACTTACAAGTTTCAATTTCAAAGAAACAAAACAGAAAATACAGCATGTGAAGCAACAAAAGCACCACTAATAAATATTTGTTTACACACCCTTTGGCAGTAATAACAGGCTCCAAATATTTATTGTTGCCACCAATGGTCTAAAGTAATAACACACCACGAGATTATACAGACCTCAGATCTGTAGATGCTGTGTTTTTAAATTCAAGTGGAGGGGCCATTGACCCATCACATTTCAATGAGACACACCTGGGTTTAGATGAATTTGCCATCACACTAAGATACAGATAAAAAAATACAAACATTAATAAACTTTTTTAAATGCCAAGTGTGAGCTTAGTGGTTAAGGTATTGGACTATTAATCAGAAGGTTACTAGTTAAATACTCAATATGTATTTACTTAAACTGTCTTTAGTCACAATTGCAAGTCACTTTGTAAACTTATTGTAACAATTGTAAAACAATCTTAGTTTACAATCAGAGAATTTGAGAAATGGTTTGGATAGTCGCTATTTATAAATAGTAATAATAAATTGCATTTAGCTGACGCTTTTATCCAAAGCGACTTACAATGAGCAGACAGGGTTAATGGTCTTGCTCAAGGACCCAGCAGTGTAGCGGAGTGTAGCAGAGCCTGGATTTGAACCCCCAACCTTTGGGTTCCCAGCCCAATGCTCTACCCACTAGGCTACACTGTCTACACTGTCTTTTATTTATTAAAAAAAATTACTAATAGATCAATGGGATTGAAGTCGAGTTTCATTGCTTGTCATTTTAAAATAGTCAATTAGTCAAATAGTCAACTTTTCAACTATTCCTGTGTACTTTTGGATGTGTGCTTGGGGTCTTTGTTTAGTTAAAAGATTAATCATCTTTGCCTCAAAGTTTTCTGGCACTGGGTGGGTCATTTTGCTCTGACAGTGTTCAGGCCAGCAGCAAAAGCTTTGCAGGCCCTGGTGGCCCACCACTAATAGAATCTAATGACCATTAAAATATGTCTATTACATTAGTAGCTGATGTATTCGTATATATTACTGATCTGCAGGGTGTTAGTGACTTCAGAACATTCTGTGTGATTTTTAGCGCCCCTTCTAAGCTACATCTAGTCTTGGACTTGGACACCAAAGATGCTCTCCTACAAAGTTTTGGATTGTTCTTAATCTCCAGAGTTCTATTCATTTAAACTCACAACAATGTTAAAGTATTTTGGGTGGTGCATTATCCAGCACTTCTCAAATATAAATAATTATTAGAAGTTTTAGATATGGATATACATCAAAAGTCAAATTTCAAAATATGGATTATTATTGATTATTGTTAATATATTCTAACATATACAATGAATTTTACAAAAGTCAGAGCTGGGTGCTTCGATTCCGCAGTGGTCTAAAGCAATAACACACCATGAGATTATACAGACCTCAGATCTGTAGATGCTGTCTTTTTAAATTTAAGTGGAGGGGCCATTGATCCATCACTTTTCAGTGAGACACAACAGGGTGTAGATGAATCACACTAAGATACAGATACAAAAAAAACCTTTTAAAATGCCAAGTATTAGCTTAGTGGTTAAGGTATTGGACTATTAATTAGAAGGTTACTGGTTAAATACTCAATATGTATTTACTCAAACTGTCTTTAGTCAAAATTGTAAGTCTGAGCGGTTTTTCAACGTAGAAGTTGCAACTTCAAAGAAACAAAACAGAAAATTAATCATTAATAATACCACCATCTAGATAGCCATCTAGAAGCTTCTTGCACTTCTCAACTATTTTCTCCAGTTTGTTCAAGCTCTTGAATGTTTACAGGGTACATTTCCCCAATGGCAGATTTCAGCTCAAACCAAAGATTGAAGTCAGGACTCATTAGGTGGTCATTTTTCCACCATTTTCACCAACCTTTGAGGCCATCTCTTTTCAAATTTCTTCTTTCCCTGGGGATATTCCGATCTTTGGAGATGGCCTTAAAGCCTTTGGAAGCCTTGTGTTTGCTAATAACAACATTACTGCTGTCAACAAACATCTTGATTGTTGTCACCATTGTGACAAAGAAGCAAGGCCCAATATATGCCCAAAATAAATTTATGCCAACTTATGTCACATCGGATGCCGACAATTTATCACAGGTGATAAATGACAGGTGACACATTTGTTACAATTTACCACAAGTGAGTAAAAATGTGTTTTCATGCTAATTTAATTAAAGGGTGCCAACAATGTCATGGCAAGCTTTGTTTTTTTTCTTTTCACCCACCCATTGTTTTTTGTTTTTAATTGTTGTTTATCATTTTCTCTTTTGTTTCGAACCTGACTGCTTTATTCTGAAAAGCTGGAATCTTTTCATGAAGAAAGAACAGCCAATATTGATCACAACAAAAGGACTCAACTCTTCTCCAGTCTCCAGTTTTGTGAGTGAATCAGTGAGTCTGATTCCTTTACAGGAATTCTGATGAGACCTTTATCTATACCTTCAGGCAAACGGATCAGTCACAATGACCGACAATGCTGAGCGTACTACCTAATAGTTGTTATCAGAACAACAGGTTCACATACAGACAGAGCTATAACACAGAACAGTTTCACATTCACTAAGCAACAAGGGATAATTGGAGCCAGTTTATAGACGTCTACACTGGGCCACATACGTAACCAAACTATATTGGAAAGGATTTATGACAGGTAAGCTGAACCTTGATCTGTGGCCAAGTCATCATCAACTTTCACCCAAAGTTCTAGGAGCCACACCTAAAGTCTCCTCAATTCTACCCTCCACAGTGTTTCACCACATATCGTTGAAATCCTAATTAATCACAACAACTTCGGCTAATGAGTAGAAATTGTTCATGTAGAAATCACATGATGTCTAAGTGATTCGATACCTTTCTGGTATAAGACGAAAAGACAGGACTTTATAAGGACAAATTCTTGGATTTTGTTTCCTGTAGTCTCAGGTATTCTAAACAGAAAGCACAAACAATCCAGCCAGTAGAATGGACGACTGTATCAAGTAACCATCCAGTTTCAAGTAATAAATCAAAAGTTATTTATAACAGAATCATAATTATATTTCACAACTTAGGCATACAGAGAATCAGTAAAACAAGTGATCACACAAGTTATTTTTTATTCAACACAAAATGGACAATTATGGATTATGGAACCTGAAAGTTACCTACACTAGAATTGTTACAGAAAACTGCTTACCTTTTAGGCTCGGACTGAATTAGTGTGATGTAAGCTCAGGAACCTGGTTATTTTTTTAACGGATGCCAAACAGAAAAAAAAATTACCTGATGCCCTCGGTCTCCACCAAATTGTCGTCACAAGCAAAATCTTTTCAATAAAATAGTACAGCAAATATTGAATCTTTAACATTAATCAATAAGTAAGATTTATTGATTATATAAAAAAGGTTGAGATGCCGGAAGCATAGCCGAGTGTCCTTCTCACAAACTGATTGAAAGAGAGAGAGAGAGAGAGAGAGAGAGAGAGAGAGAGAGAGAGAGAATGCCCTTTGAGCTTTCCACATAGCTGTTCTTCAAGCTGCTGAACAGAAAAAAAAAACAAAATAATCCAATTGTGATTAGTTTTAGACTTTTTTACTTTGATGAAATGGACACTTTAAATACAGGGGAATTTAGCCATTAATTAGAATTTTCTCATAATTTCTCATTTTTAGGTTATGCATGCCAATAACAATGAGCAGGACTGTAATTACTAGTTTCAGGATGAAGCTCAAATGCACTTGATGATTGTGACCATCACCGAATATTGAACACACATGTTCAACTGTTGCTGTTCTCTAACAAGAAGCTTAATGGCTACATTCACAAGTCTGTTTGTGTGTTTCAACAGTGTTTTGTCCACTGTCTGCATGTATGTAAACACAATCTTTTAATTCACCTTCCTTTTTATTATAAGTAAGTTTGTGACGTTGTGTATATGAGAGAAATAGTATAATAATAGCATTAAGTGAACTGGGGCCATTTTCACTTTCACTTAATGCTAGCTTAAACTGCTCAATTCTGTCACATTTTCAGTTCTAGTTAGGGAGTGCAACCAAAATCAACACCAGAGAAGATTTCACTGTCTGACAAAATTTGACAGTAATCAAATATGACCATTCTGCCTCCTTTGAATAATAAGATTTAACAGTCTCCGTGTGTCACTGAAGAACATAAATAGAATCTTGGTTACACAATTCATGTACATGTGAACTCTGCACTTAAACTAGTAGCCACCCAAACTTTAATTTGGCTTGAGATGATGTCAGTATATATTTAATCTCCTCTCCTACAGTCTTCTGTTAGTTTGTGTACCTCTGCTCAAATCATTCTAAAGGAATGATGATATATAACAACACAACCATTTACAGCAAACTCATTTTATCTTGGTATTTCTTGCACATTTTAATACACTACAAAAATGTTAATATTCACTAATATACAACTAAAAACATATTTAGTTTTCAATGTTAAGTGTAATTATTGTTTACAGTATTGGGTATTATTTTCCCTCAAGGTACCAACATTAGTACATACATCATTAAAACAGTTTGTGTTTTTGTTATTTTATATACAAAAACAAATAATAAATGATTTCACACACATATACAAACATATACACTCAACAAATACTTGACACCATTGGATAATCTCAGTGTTGAGTAATCCTCAAGTTCTCCTCCAGGCAGAAATTTTCAAAAGAGATCAGAAAATGACTCTCACTCCATTTGTAGTAGTGGTGATGGTCTCTGCAATCACTTCAGTAAGGCTGAACAACGCATCACCATGTAGAATCTCAATGTGAAGAGCAGACAGTGTTTATCTCTATTATCCTTCATCTTCTTTTCATTATCAATTATAAACAAGAATTAGATACTGAAAAAGAGGTACCTGGGGTTCTCTATCAATCGGCTGCCATGCTGACGAGAGGAATGCTTCACCCTGGGCTGATGTTTCTTGAAGGATTGTTTATGGCACTGTTATGGTCCTCCTGTGTGGCAGACTTGGTCACACTAGAGTTTTTCTGTGTTTTTTTTCTCCTTTACGAGTTTCTGCATCCCTGATTGTCAAGTGGTTAGAACTCAGTGCATAGTGTGCCGCAGTCCAGGTTTGGAGACCCAGCTTCATCATACGGGGTTGTTTTGCCATTCTTTTATGAATTTCTCACCCATTCAATATCATTTTTAAATTGATCCCTGCACTGCAACAAACTGCACAATTTTTTTCTAACCTTCTTCTTTAATAAAAATATCCTTTTGTTTTCTTAATCAATATATTAATAAATTTTTGTGAGCAGTGGATATAATAAAAAATACTTTTAGCTTGAAATACCGATTAAGTAATACTTAATGCCACCATCCTGTAAGTGTTACTAAATTCTATAAAATAATTTGAATACTTTGCTAAGCAAAATGTGATGAATGCTTGATTGGTACCTTCTTTTTGAGTAAAACCTGTAAGTGGCAGGTTGACGTCTTTACTCACACTACTGCTAAGGGCACAGTACAGTTAATCTTTACTATCTTTCTGGTGTTTTCCCCACCAACAGTTTAGGGCTGAGTCGCTAAGGGTTGGCTAGATGAGGAAGAGCTACTGACGGTCTCTCTTGACAACTTTGTAGCCAACCTCCTGTCATTTTCTTATAATCTTGGCACAGGCACCAAGATTCTCTGTTTTTCCGTTGACTATCCTTTAATTGTTCCCGCAGACGGACTAACCCAGGAAGATACTCTAAGGGCGAGTAAACTGGAGGAGACAGGGTTCTTAATGTATTGCAAAAAGGTGAAATCAGCTTTAGGACGAGTCTACTATCGGCGAGTCGAGTGCTCATGTGCTGTGAAACACAATTCCTTCGAGGCTGGGGTTCAGTGTGACTACACCATACATGAAAATCAATAGGAAAACTTACTAAAACATAGTAATAACACAATTAGGTTAATATTCACCAGTAGCTTTTATTTTTACACTTTGTAATCAAAGCACATATGTGTTCTGTGTTGAGTATTTTTTGACTGTTGTGCTCTGTGTTGGGCCATTGTGTGTTCAGTGGTGTGTGGTGCAGATATTAGCTGGACTTGGTTTGCGAGCCGGTTTGAAAGTTGTGTGTTATTCCGTTAATAAAGAGACTTAGTGATGTTTTATAGTGTAAATTCCCTTTGTGTTAACCACATCGACACGTTATGACTGGTAAGTTACTGGCTTTTATTTCAGCTTCATAGTCGAACATGCCATGAGAACTAGGCATAAATAAATTAAACGTAATATATTACAACACTCGCACAGAGAACAATTATGTAGAATTAATTAATAATAACCTATTACATATTATACACAAATGACGTAACTAATGCTAGCACACGGCTGCTAACTATTAGCGATTTCGGTGATATTAACTAAACAAAATAAAATACTAACATACCTAATTGGCCGAGTTAACACAAAGGTCATTGATAAAGGAACTTGTAAACTTTACAGGTATTTCCTGTTTAGACACAGCAATTTACTAACTTCGCGAGTGCTTATCTCTCAGTGGTGCATCATCTTAACACGTACGGTCCCTGCGGTAAAAAAAATACGTTCCGCCACACTTGGTTCCACAATAGAATAAAAAGTACTTAAATGCAAATTATTAAAATTAGAAATGACTAATAACAAACATACTTATTAAATGGCTGTCTCTGGTGACAGCTACATATAGTAACTGTACTATAAAAATTGATAAATATCATAAAAATAGATCGTAAGATTCTAAACTTTAGGGAACTCAAAAATAGGATACTACACAGAATAGAAGAAGTACGTGACAGGTGGTGACAAGCATTTGTTACTCAAACTGGTTAAAATAGCGAGTCAAAAGATAATAAAATCCAAGGGGAAGTATTGTTCTGCGTCAGATGTTAAGAAACTTTGGTTTAAAGCTGCTCGGAGCAAAGCAGAATAAAATCTCACACATTGTGAAACTGTGCGGGAGATGTTCTTACTCTTAGTTTAAAACTCAGAGTGGCAGAGAGAGGAAGACTGGAATGTTGATGAAGGGGAAATGTGATTGGAAAAGTCTTTTCTAGGCATTTAAACATAAGTAAAATAACCAATAGAATTGGGTTTTGGGGGAAATCTCTTTAGAACCTGTAATAAAAATTAGCTTAAAGCTCAGTGCACAGTGCGGAAGGTCACTCCTGCTTGTATGTGCACCATTCTTAAACCGGTTTAATTGGATATTTTTAATTATACACAGTCAAAATACCTAGAGAAAAGAGAAAAGGGCACTAGTTATCAACAAGGGCCTAATAAATAGTAATGCTAGCTTAGAGTGGGACACACAGACTAATCAAGCTTTTGTGACATTGAAACAATCACTGTCAGCTGAGACAGACTTAGCTGCCTATAAATACACCAGTCCGTTCTTTCTCTGATGTGTCTAAAAGAAATGGCATTGTGAATGCTGTTTTATTTCAGAAGGATGGAAATGTATGTGGTCATCCTTCTAACACACCACTAAATGTCATTAGAAACCGTATATGGAATGAGCTGCGGACTCAGTATCCAACTACCCACTCAATAACTAGCCTAAAAGGGTTAAAATTAGGATTAGAAGAAGACCCGGCAAATTTTATCGCAAGGGCTAAAACAATGTGGCAGGAGGGAGTGGGACAAATGTATGATGCTGACCCAGCTACACTCATGTTATTCAGACATCATCCGCTGTCTACCTAAGGAGGTGCAAATTAGAAGATGTAGTGGAACTAGAGGATGAAGTTAAATGGCATGCTGTAGTGGTGCATCATGTAGATAAAGGGAAAAGAAGGATGAAGCGAAGGAGGAAGTAGAAAATCTCACTCGGAGACTACTTAAAATTGACTTTGCAGAAAGAGTGCTCGTGGCTACTACTCCTCTCAGCCCTCGTGCGCTATTAACAAGCAGAAAAATTGAGTTGTGGCTCCTGCCCTTGACCTAAGGCAGTTGGAAGAGGATGAGTACATGAAAGATCTAACTAAAACCAGATATCCAAGTTTTGTCTCAACAGGTGAAGGAGAAAGAAGCCCCACCTGACCCACCAGAAGACTCCAAGGGAGTAAAGCAGGTCAGCGTTAAACCAGGTTACTGGGTGAGGATCAAAGTCCACAAGAGAAAGTGGTTTTGAGCCTAGGTGGACCGGTCCATGGGAAGTTGCGGAAGCAACTACCCATGCTGTTAAGGTAAAAGGTAAAAAATTGTTCACCAAGTGACCCAGTATCACGCTCATTGCATGATATTAGGACCCATTTGACCATTGGTGAGTCCAAATAAAGGTAAATACATTGATAAATTGAAGGGCTCAACACATAGAATAGGTCAGAAGCCATTGACGCTTTAAGAAAGTGGCTTATACAGACCAAAGATCCATATAGAATTTTTTTTTATTTAAGTAATATACATACATACTTGATAAACTGCTCACTATTAAGTAAAATGAGGTTTAAACATCAAGATAGAACAAGTCGTGGACAAATGACAAAATGGAGGATAGTACCAGGTGACTTCCTCACCATTCTTTTGACTTTCATATCCTGGAGTGTTTTAATAGGGTTAAGTGGAGAGTGGGGAATGGAGAATTGGAGTTGGACCCCCGCGTATTAGCTCATGAGGTATAGAAGATCTGAAGTTACTACATTACTGGTCTGGCGTAATATACCGTATCACCAGTGCACAGAAGGAAAGGATTGCGTGGCATTGTTCGATTTGTGTGATATTATAGTGTGTGAAAATTACAATCAGGAGAATAGAAGAGGTACTACTAAATATTTATGTAATACTCCAAGACGGTGCCAATGGGGAAATATGCAAAATATAGGGGATGCCATAGCTGTACTGTAGGTGTGCAGCTGTACTGATTGGGATCGGGTTGTGACAAATACAGATGAACAGTGGAATTACTCAGGGGATGTCGAGAGGGAAGCGTGGGGAGAAACCCATGGAGACTATACCACAGGACGGGTCTAAAGTCAAGGCTCACTTTTGTCAAGGGAATTACTGCACAGGCCTGTAAGAAAGGTAATTGCAAACCCCTTAGAATAACACTTACCAATCCTAAACTTACTGACACCAGGTATTTAACAATGGGAATCTATCAAACGGGTGATGATGAAATAACCCCTATTTTTCTAAAAGTCGTTCCAGCACCCAAAAATCCTCCTCCAGTGAGGTTTCCCGACGGCATGAGTGGTCCTATGTTGCAGCCAAATTCCACAAAGAGGCCGTTTCGACTTATGGAGCCTGGTGTGGGACCCCTCATTAGAACTATAAGTGTCGCCCAAATACAGGACACCTTTGCTCTGGAAACAGGATTTACAGATAAAAACGAGTGGTTAAACTGGGTAACATACACTGCCAAAACTTTAAATAAAACTGATTGCTTTGCTTGTTCTACAGCCCGACCTCAGCTGGGAACCGTTCCGTTTCCTTTAAATAGGACAACTGGCGAGGACGGTCTGAGGTGTGTGGTGTCTCTTTTCTCCTCCTGGTGGTGCGGCAAACTGCTCTGGCTTCAGCAGTCTGTACTCCGAAGTCAAGACCAGGTTCTCACCACCTGAGTATATACCCTACCCTGGCAATTACACCTGTTTTTATAGGAAAACCGGCACTGCAGTGATCAGCCTACTTCCATGGTGTGGAGATGTCGTGAAAGTAGACAACAACTCAGGCTGGGAGTCCCTGTTCACGGACCAGTAAGTAGGGCTGACCTATGGTGGATGTGCAAATATACAGTCTTGAGGGACAGATTGCCCAGCCACTGGAAAGGCCTGTGCGCTCTGGCTTGTTATGCCAGTGTACCTGATGCCCGTAGGGCAGGGGGAGGGCCGAGGATACCCCGTGCTTTCTGAACGTATTAAGTGAGCCAGTCCAACCTGGTCGCGACCAGAGGGATCTATCGATAATCGTGTTTGGCTTGATGCCATCTCTATTCCCAGGGGCATCCCAGATGAGTATAAGGCTCAGAACCAAATCGTGATGGGATTCGCCAGCTCTTTCTTCTGGTGGGTGCCCATAAACTGAAATGTAGATTGTACATAAACTACATCTACTTAAATCCACAGCGATTCGTAAATTTTACAACGGATGCCATTAAAGATATTCACGATCAATTGGATAAGACCAGTCTCATGACTTGGCAAAATAGAATTGCTCTGGATTTTCTGTTGGCAGAAAAAGGTGGAGTCTGTAAAATGTTCGAGGAAAATTGTTGTACCTTCATCCCTAATAATACTTCACCTGATGGCACAATTACTAGAGCGTTGAAAGGATTAACTGCATTAAGCAAAGAACTAGCTGAAAATAGTGGGGTAACTATCCCTTTCAACGATTGGATGAATAAGATATTCGGTTAGTAGAAGGGAGTGATTTTGAGCATTTTAGCTTCTATATCTGTCGGAATGGCTATAATGGTAGTATGTGGGTGCATTTCTTGTCTACGGTCACTGATTACTAGACTTATCGAGACAGCCATTAACAAAGGAGGGGAACCAAGAAACGAGATGATATTGGGAAATGTAAGCAAATTGGAGGACCATGAGATGATGATTGCACTGGAGGATATATGAACCACTTAGAGTAGGTATATTAAGATTTATATGTTA
>JAOUQU010413157.1:0-11296 GCA_028566735.1 Ammoglanis amapaensis
GGTTGTCGTCAGGAAGGGCATCCGGACGTAAAACTCTGCTCCAAACATTAACGTCCGACCCCAGGAACTGGGAAAAACGGACGATAAACGGAGAGAGAAAGAGAGAGAGAGAGAGAGAGAGACACCGGACATCTGTAATTATTCTGCCAGACGCTCAGGAAATCAGTTTTCCTGAATTTCCTTTTTTTTCCTGGTTTGTTTTATTTTTCTATTCTTTTCTCTTTTCTTAAGGTTCTAACAGCTTCCCACAACGTTTTAATTCAGCTCATCAGTGCCTCATCCATCCCATTCGATCTGTATAGAAAACCTGTTTATCAGCTCCAAGTGCTTCTGTAATCAGCTCATCAGGTGAAGGTTTTTGTTCCACCATGTGAATGCAGATGCAATTAATGCGCTCGGAAATCAAGGCAGCTACGCAGGAGGTGATCGCAAGCAACATAAACTGTCGAAAACACACTATCATAACAGCCATAGGTGCATATAATAACATAATAACATTGATACGTGATATGTCACTATGGAGATTGAACCATTTTTGTTTCCGAATGAAAGCAATTTGTCTGTGATCTAACTCCTGGTATGATAACGTCTTCTGTCTGTTTTTATACGAATACATGAATTAAAAAAACACGAAAATGGACTCAATATGCCGATTTGTATTTCTGTGATGCTTTTGCATTGTTACACTAGTTGAATTGCATCCAAATACTGAACAAGAACACAAAACCTTGTATGAAACGACTTGTTAGAATGTCAAGGTTACAGAAGGGCAAAGATCGAGAGATCACATACGGTCATCTTTCTATCACCCTAATTTCCTGTCCGAAAAAGTAAAATCTCGTTGCAAGGATGTTCTGTACGGAACAACACTCGTTCCTGACTCCTTCTTCAATATGTAACATTTGATTTTGCAAAACGGAACATTCCTTAGAAGAATCGTTTTCCTGTGAGACAATTTTATAATATATTGGATCATCTCCGGTTGTACTTGTACGATCTTGTAATCGTACGAATTCCATATCAGTTCGACATTGTACAATCGCTTTGATCATCTCGGAAGCCTCTGCATCTTTCCAGAATCTACCTAGGACTCATATAAGACGTTATACGTGTTATCGACTTCTTGCACGCAGCTATGCATTAAATATTTAAACATTTAAGCTTTCCTTGCGTCTCTCTATTCATCAGCGTGTCTGACACATTAGGTTCTGTTATGTGTTATTATCATCTCATGTTAAATTTAAATCTGATTTAAGGAGACGAGAATCAAGGGACTTATGTTGCCTGGCTTAAGGTCGTAACAGATTTATTAATTGTTTTATCTTTACTGTCCTCAAACTATCTGTGTTTTCAAAGTAAATCATTCTGGATCCATACAGCTCAGCTTCTTGTTTAGCAATATTTAACTTTTTGTTTGTTTGTTTCATGGT
Source organism: Ammoglanis amapaensis (assembly GCA_028566735.1). Lineage (NCBI taxonomy): Eukaryota > Metazoa > Chordata > Actinopteri > Siluriformes > Trichomycteridae > Ammoglanis > Ammoglanis amapaensis. Next base: position 1,431 of record JAOUQU010413157.1, read on the forward strand.
CCAGGTTTTAATACCCCCTGTTCTTCAGATTTAAATGTTGTAAGAACTTGACGTTCGTTGGTATCAGGCGGATTCAGTTTTAACGTTCGATCTTTGACTCACGGTCCTGTAGGTACAGTGAGTCGAAACTGCACCAGTTCGGGTTGGTCGCACCCGTTCCCGCCGTACCACGAGGCCTGCAGCATTGTGGACGATCTCCCAGAGGTCAGTGCAGCTTCAAATACATTCATGAGCACATACGAACGGACGAATGTTGTCTATGTACATTTATTACTAATCGGTTTCGGATGTGTGACTGTCGATATAAACGTAGTCCTGGAGCTCTTAGACTTTTATTATCGTTTTAGATGCTGAATCTTCCAGGTAGTCGAACGTAGTCAGTGTGGCTGTAGATTAATATTTTCGTTTGGAGGCATTTTGAGTGTTTTTTAGTTTAGACTTGTAAGACTTGGTTTTATTTATTTATGTATTTATTTCATCGGTAACCATAGCTGCATTTCTCTTACACTCACTAACCATTATTGATCCGATATCTTTGCTTTGCAGTAGATTTGATTGCCCATATCTGTATTTAACAAACCAGACGTTAATGATCTGATTGTTAGTAGTTGAAACAGGTGATCCAGAGTTTTAAGCCACTCATTCTGACAGATTTTGTAATGTCAGTGTAAAGGACTCTTTACACTCACGACCTTTTAAAGTAGGTTTCAGGTCTGAGCATTTCCTCTTCAGAAACCAAACAGTCAAATGTCACGTAATTAGCTGCAATGCTTCCTAATGGATCGTGAAATAATCGTTTCTTTGGAGTGCCGTGAATGTTTGATACGAGGACCGGCTGTATTCAGTCATTCAAATTCATGCACAGGAACCCCGAGAGTTCTTCTTCTGGGAATTATTTGCAAAAAACCAGACCAGACTAGACCTGGTCCAGTCCCTGAGTTTATATAATCAGCATTTTAACAATATATTATCGTGTAGGTGTTGTTATCCGGCTTGTGTATTACGTGTCGGACGGAACGACTTGATGGAGTGTAATTACTAGTTTCTTGTGTCTAAGGAATCGTTCTTCGGCACCGTGAGACTGATCTACTCCATCGGATATGGAGCCTCGCTGATCTCTCTTTTAGTGGCAGTTGTGATTCTGCTCATCTTCAGGTACTGAAACACACACGTGTACAGAAAAAGAATACATCATCACTTTATATCTGCGTAATCTCTGTTATAAATGTCCTGATGTAAAACCACATACCATTTCTGATGGATAAAATGACCAGTATATATTCATTCATCTTGGCTAGACGAGATGAATAGATGAATGTCTCCTTAACTAGTTTTAGATTGTTGTAGCTGACTTTGTGTTTAATAAAAGCACGTGTAGCACTTTGGGAAGAAATTATTCTGCACAACACGTCTGGTTTAGTGTTTATTGTTAAGCCCTATCTTCTCACTCAGGGGTCTCTAACCTAGTACCTTAACCACTATAACCACATCACTGTTCTGTTTAGTCGGTAACTGCCCTACAAGGTCACTAATGGGCGTGTAAGTGATGATTTACTAGTTATAATTCAATAAATATATATTCATATCTTTAAATATAATATATCCTAAAGCGTTTATGACATTTCTCTGTGAGATTCGTCAGTGCAGACAGGAATAAAACTTTTCTCCATACAATCCGTCTCCGAGGCATTTCCACACCACTCCGACATGTTCAAAACAACGTCTCAGTACTGAATGTGAAACTGTTTTATTTTAAGATTGTTTTTTATTCTGCTATGAGCTGCAGTCTGGGGTGAATCTGCTAATGCACAGATATCTGAATAAATGGAATAAATGTAAATATCTGAATAAATGGACTCATCCGGAACAGACGAAGACATTAGAAGAGGCCATTGGCATTTAACTAAAAGCAGAAACACCGCGATCTTTTCCAGACCGATTTATCCGAAACCGCAGGTGGAAGCTTTATCGGTACGACATTGTTTTAATAATTAACTAACTACATATTGAATCCATGCAGACCACAAGGGGGAGCACTATAGCCAGCTAAAACAATAGATAAAACATGTATATGGCCTTTATGTTTACAATCATTTATTTATGATCTAACGTTTATAAGCGTTTCATAATCAATCAATATCAAAGACTTTTCTCACTCGCCTTCCTGGGGAGTAAACCTCGTCGCCCTCTAGTGTTGTGGTGGTGACTGACTTGCTCCTTATTTATCTGGGCTCCATCGTAGAGATTAGATCTAGACAAGATTGGAGAGCCACTGACCCAGTACATGTGGGTACATTTTTCTTTCTGTGTCTGAATGTGTGTGTGTGTGTGTGCAGGAGGCTGCACTGTGCCAGGAACTACATCCACATCCAGTTGTTTATTAGTTTTATCCTCAAAGCGGCATCTGTCTTTATAAAAGATGCTACGCTGTTTGGCAGTGAAGATATCGACCACTGTTCTCTATCTACCGTGAGTTGAATCCACCACAGTATATGTGTACAGACTCACCCCGTCCACATCAAACAAAAAAGAGAAATCTTACTGATTAAAAACATTCACCTGTTTAGCATCTTCATGAAATAATAACCTAACAGAGTCTTTTCAAATTATATTTTTTATTTGTCATTACACATATACAGATGTTCAGTACAACAAAATGTTTCTCTTCGCATATCCCAACTTATCTGGAAGTTTGGGGTCAGAGCGCAGGGGGTCAGCCAATGTACGGCGCCCCTGGATCAGACAGGGTTAAGGGTCTCGCTCAAGGACCCAACAGTGGCTGTGTAGCAGAGCCTGGATTTGAACCCCCAACCTTTGGGTTCACAGTCCGACGCTCTACCCACTAGGCTACACTGTCCCTCCACTAGGCTACACTGTCCCTAAATGACTTATCATGACTTGTTACAAGCGCCTTTATTTTGTTCTGTTTTGATATCAGGGGTGTCCAAACTTTTTCCAAACAGGTCCAGATTCAGTGAAGCAAAAATTCAACTCGATATTATTTGAACCACTAACATTAAATGCGAACGTTAACTAAATCTAAACTCTCTTCTCAAGTGAATTTAGTTTTAATGTTTAATTTGTTGAGTTTGCTGGTCACATATTTTTGATTCGATGATCGAAGCTGCCGGTCGGTGGAAATTTAAACAGGAACCACGATTACATTTATAGCATTTACACTATAAATGTGTCCCTGTGCTTATGGTCGTGTATAAAGCCGGTCAGCCCTGTGAACCCTGAACAACTTCATTCTGACTGTGCGGTTGTAAAAAAAAAAGGTATTTTGTTCCTTATGGATTGCACAGATTGGACGATTGGAATTCCATTCGTGATTGCCACTCCACCGAACCGTCTCATCTAAAAGCCATATTTACTGAATGATTTATCGCCACACTGTCACTCGTGCATTGCAGTAGGGTCATTCTCTGTCCGCGCGGCATTCCATTACGGTCAAGAACGTTTTCAGCTGCCATCTAAAAAGTTTGTGGGTTCAAAAAACACAGAAAGCTCATTTCAGAATAGTTTTACTAGTATGGACCCGGACTGGGACTGGACTTGTGGACTTGTGTTGTAATACTTTGGAAACAGGAACGTGCTCAGTGTGCGTTTCGATCTTTAAGTATAACTGTTAGATTGTCATTTAAGCATTGTGCATAGGAAAGAAATGCAGGTTGTCAATTATCGGTGTGTGTGTGTGTGTGTGTGACATCATCAAATACAATAAGATTAGTAAGAAAAAATATAAAAACAGAAAATAGAATCATCTAAACGAAGGTATTTTAATGTTTATGTAACGCCTTTATCCAAATACAATGGAACAACTTTTTTGAGCAAATAAATGATTAAAGGGCCTTGCTCGGGGGCCCAAGAGGCCGTTTGAAAGAATTATACTGTCTACAGTCCGTATAAGGTGGGTGGAACCATTCAAACGTCGTATGTTACATACTTTCGATAGATCAAGATGCTTTTATATAAATAGGAATGAATCCTCCTCATTTTAATTCAAACACACCAATGAATGCACACTAGAGGGCAGCAGTGAGCATATGGGCCCGGCAAGTAATGGGGGTTCTGTTCCTCATTCAAAAGCGCTTCAGCTTCCTCGACCTGTCGACTCTCGGGAATCGAACCGGCAGCCAGTTCGTCTACAAGTGACTAAAGTAGCAAACGAAACTAAAGGAAGTTTAAATCGGAAGTTTGGAGCTTTGCAGGATTTAAATAAAACGTAATTAAAGCTTCTGGCTGGGTTATAATCCTGAGTAAAACATTTTGTGTCTTTTACAGCGTGTTAATGACTTTATCCTCCCTCTGTTACTGTGACTATTTCCTACAGCGTTTAGAATTCCTCCTTTTTGCCTTTTTCTTTAACTCATTAAGCCTCATTATTTTCTGCACCCATCGTTTATCAGCTAAAGCTTTTGTACTTTCATCCATTAGACAGGAAGTCTGTCTTTAATTCCCGATTGTCTTCTTGTCTTGGTGCAGGCAGCCTGTAAGGTTTCTGTCGTCTTCTGTCACTACTGTGTGATGACAAATTTTTCCTGGCTGCTGGTGGAGGCGGTTTACCTCAACTCTTTACTCTTATCTGCCTTTCCTCGGAGTCGCCGCTGTCTCTGGGGCTCTGCGCTGCTCGGCTGGGGTGAGAGTACAATCAACAGCTCGGAGAAAAAATACAATACAATACAAAGAACGATTCAAATACGAGGCCAGTTTGAACGTTCACTTTGCAATTTAGAAGTTTGGATTTGATCCAAATGGGCACGTTTGGATTTATTCTGTAAGTTCTGTCCATTTGACGACAATAATCAGTCGTGTCCTGGTGGTTGGAGAACCCGGCGTGTCTTCGGAAGGTCGTCGGTTCGATTCCGAGATTCAACAGGTCACGACTGAAGTGTCCTTGAGGTGCTTGAGGTACTGAAGCACTAACTGGTCCTTGGGCGCCATGGCTAGTGATTGGCGTTTTTGAATGTTCTTCCCGTGCCTGCTTGGGTTTACTCTGAACGCTCCGGTTTCCTTTTAACAGTCCAGAAACATGCAGGTGATTCGAATCGAACATACAAAATGATCATTATTAATGTGTTGGATGTGACTTGTGAGACGAACGACGTACGTCTCTCGTCATGAACGTCACGTTAAGTGTAAAACGCTAAATAAATCCATTATTAAAGGACAAGATGAAGTTATTTTTTGTTTGTTTGTTTGTTTGCTTGCTTTGATGGAAAATGTCATCAGAAACACATCGTGAGCTTTGTCATTTCTTGCTTTTGGGTCTGACAGGGGAAGATTTTGAAGCTTCTCTTGTAAATAAAGACTCTGAATGTGGCCCCGGACTGGCAGGACTGATAACAGTCCGCCTGGCATCGTCCTATTTATACTCTTCACTCACAAGCATCTAACTAGTCCAGATCACAGTACAAGCCAATACAAACCATCACCGACCGACCACGAACATCGATCGACTGCTGCGCCGCCGTCTCACTGCCGTCCAATAAGACACAAACAGACATCAGCGTCTGGAGTGACTGATCATTGCTGCTCTTATGTGACTACATGACTGTCTCACTCTCAAGTCCTTTCTGTGTTTCAGAACTTGAGATCGAAGATTTCTTTCTGTCTGTGTTTCTGACTGGCAAATCACAGTTTAGGGAAGGTCCTCGTCTAATCCGGCAGGACTGAGGAACCTGGACGAGGACATGAAGCTCTTTGCTTCACACAGACCGACTCGGAATGGATGGATGCTTTCGTCCTTATTAAATGATTGGATTTTCTTTACAGATCTCTTGCGTATAGAAAAGCATTTCATTTAAATCATTCAGAGAATCTGGTTGATTTGAATCTGACACGTACATTTAAGTTGAATTCGATTTAGATTTTGGCAGGTTTATCTGATACTGTGTTTACCGGCAAAGTGATTTTATCTCCACCGTTATATATTGTAATGTGCCTCTCTCTCTCTCTCTCTCTCTCTCTCTCTCTCTTATAGGAGTTCCTCTAGTCTGTATTCTTCTCTGGATCGGCTTTCGGGTCTATTTTGAAGACACAGCGTAAATGACTTTCCATTTCCATTTTGAGTGAAATTATTTAAGGTTTTTGAAATAAATGCGCTCGAAATCCGAACCTATTTAACAATATTATTCAGACCTTTTATGCCGAAAGTCATTCAAGCCTCCCCCCCTTCTTTTTGGGGGGTTGGAGATTTGGAGTGTCAGAGGATCTAGATTCCTTTTTATCAAGTTTTATAAATAAATAAAGAACAAAAACTCTATTTTCTTTTTTTTCTCCAGGTGTTGGGACATTTACGAAGATTCACCTTATTGGTGGATAATCAAGGGTCCAATTGTTGTATCCATCGTGGTAAACGATACCTGCACGTACACAATAATTGAGACTAGAACACAACTACATTTATTGCTTATGACTTAATATTTGTTTATCTGGGCTCGGTTTTCTCGGAACAGATCAACTTCCTGTTGTTCCTGAATATTATTCGGATTCTGGTACAGAAACTGAACCCACGTCTGATTCAGTTTAATAATTCAGCACAATATAGGTACGGGGTGTGGTGTGTGTGTGTGTGTGTGTGTGTGTGTGTGTGCACTAATTAGAGGTCATTTTCTCTACAATACTACAATAAAATAACTTTTTGAAGGTTTTAAGAAAGAATCTTGTACATTTTAAACAGAACCCGGTTATTACAGTCACATGTGAAGGATGTGTTTCGTTTTTAATCTGTATTTTTTTGTTTTTTGGACCCAGACGTCTTGCCAAATCCACTCTTCTCCTCATCCCTTTGTTTGGGACCCATTATGTGGTGTTTAACTTCTTGCCGGATTACAGTAACGTGAACCTGCGTCTCTGCATCGAGCTGTGCGTCGGTTCCTTCCAGGTATCGATGTTAATGGCAAATCTTCTCTATCAGCACCAGGGATTGTGGGGGTTTCTAATCTCAGGAAATCTTTTTTTTTAATTGGTGGCTTGAGAGTGGGACAAACCTACAAAGCAAATCATCTGAAGAGCAATGATGTAAAAGAATTGACGATATTAAACAGAATGGTCTTTGATTTGCATTTATTTGAGCTTTTATAACAGCGCTGTTTTGGGTGACCGGCACAAATTAAAATCTCCATAAATCTCATTTTGTCATGTTTTATGTCTGGCCTGGACACAAGCATGAAACAAGACTTGGGTTGTAATGTTTAACTGTTTAACCTTATGACCTTAAGACATTTTTATTCAGACAGGCTTTTAGTTAAGTGCTTTTTACTGTGTTTTAATTTGTTGTTTTTTATGATCTGTTTTATTGTGTGTTTTTAGTTATTTTGCTCTCTGTTAAGCACTTTGTGATGTTGTGTCTGTGAAAGGTGCTATAGAAATAAAGTTTACTTACTTACTTAAGACAATCCGGGGCTTTCTGAGTAGAGTTTGCATGTTCTTCTCATGCCTGTGTTGGGTTTCCTGTGCTTGTCCAAAGACATGCAGCCAGGTTAATTGAAGATACTATAATTGCCCTTTCTGTGAGTGTGTGAGTGTGTCTGTACTCTGCATTAGACTGGCGACCTGTTCAGGTGTTTAGTGTATTCGCTCAGCGTGTGTGATGCCCACATGAATAGGATTAAACGCTGGTAACAGTAAATGACGGATGGATGTTCCGGAAGGTTTGTGTCATTTGTCCTGAGATATATTTAGAATGTTCTAAACGAAATGATCTCCCGTGTTTATTTAGTTATAATTACATAAGTACACAGATGGAAGCAGTTCAGTCTGCTGAGTCATTTACATGAAGTCAATTGCCATTTTTGTCTATTTGTTATATTTCGTTTCATATTAAGAGTGTACGGGCAGGTGGAATTATAAATCGTAACCTGGAAATGGAATAACGTCCTTATTCGTTCTTACATTTGTTTTTCTTTATTGTTTCATTCAAGGGTCTCATAGTGGCAGTTCTGTACTGTTTTCTAAACCAGGAGGTGAGTAGTTCTCCCACCACACATCCCCTGACTGTTGATATGAAGGAATAATAGATGCTTACAGACAGATAGACAGATTGACTGATTTTATTTAATGACCCCATGTCTGTCTGTGATTCTATGACTCCTGAGAGCTGAAGAACTCGATCAGAAGTCCTTTTGGTGATCAATAGCAACTCGGCTTGAAAGTGTCGGTAATAAATCGTCTGTGGTAATGTAGATAAAGTGGCGGTGGACCACAATAATAAAAGACTTTTAATTTATCTAATGACTAATATACGACACATTTGTGCTTGTAGTCAGTGGCTTCCATTATTAGTTCGATTTTACTTACAGACATCTAAAGATAGGATGTGTACAATAATGTCAAGGTATCTAAATAATATTCAAAGATTTAATATAAAATAAATCTATTTAATCCAGCACCAGTTTCGTTCTAAATTCCGAAAAATGCAATCAGGTCAATTGGAAACATTGAATTGTATTGTGAGTGTGTGTGTGTGTGTGTGTGTGTGTGTGTGTGTGTGCCCTGCGATGTACTGGCACCCTGTCCAGGGTGTTTCTGTCAGCCTTGTGCCTCACAATCCATTGTCGAGGCAGCCGTGGCCTGGCGTTTAGAGAACAGTGATTATGATCGGAAGGTTGTAGGTTTGATTCTAAGAGTCACCGGATCACGACTGTCGTGGCTAGGGCTGCCCATCTCGACCCGGGCATATGTGCTCACTGCTACCCCCTAGTGTGTGTAAATGTGTGTTTCACTGGATTGGATTGATGTATTGGTTAAATGTAGAGGATTATTTTGTAAGTGAGTAAAAACAGAATATAATAATTAATAACAGCAGTAATAAAAGTCTCCAGTACCCTCCACGAGCAATATTGGATGGACTGTTCGTTCATGAGAAGTCACTAATAGTGCTTCAGTAAAAGCCTGTTAGTCGTGTTTGGCTTCTTATCTTGTGTGTTTCAGGTCCAGAAGGAGGTGCGTTTAAGGTGGATGCGCTGTCAGGAGAGCAGTTACGGCGTTGTTATCGCTGGAGCTAAAGGCAGTCAGATGGACACGCCGTTCTGATCCAATAAAAATCCAATCGAAAGCGACTTCGTATCTTTGGTTTGAAAATGCCGAGACATTGTAAACGCTGAGAGCTGCGTTGTGTGCTTTCATCTTACCGTGCTGTTTATAAATCCATGTTTTTTACTTCTGCATAAGAGAAGCTGAGTGAAAAGTTAGAAGGTGCAGAACCTCAAGGAAGAAAGCAGAAGACGGTGCGTTTGTAGGAGTGTGTAGATACTCAGACTGCTCAGGTGTACTAGTGTGTGTTGCTTTTACTCTCGCTGATGCTACTTTTTGTATTGTTTTTTACATGTGCTTACATCTTTACAAGCTTGTAATTAGTTGTAAATATTTATTAAGGAAATAATTGAACTTTTGTAACCGTGTTTTTCCCCTGCAGGGTGAATATTTAGTGTTAGGTTTGATTGTTTTTGTATAAACATTCTGTTAAAAAGCAAAATTGTGTTTCAAGCTTGGAAACTTGTACAACTTACACCAGTTGCAGATGCAGATGCAGATTAGGTTGATGGTTTATTAAGATATAATATAGATCAGGAGAATTTGTCAGTGGTTAAGAGTAGTATTTGTAGTTGAGTAGCGCCCTCTGGTGGTCTGTATTCTTACTACTGTTTTAATAAAAACAAAAACTTACTAACAATGTGTGTGTGTGTGTGTGTGTGTGTGTGTGTGTGTATGTACAGTATATATATATATATACGTTTAGTTTTAAACTAAACCTGCTACACTAGTTTATTTAAAAACATACTTGATACTATTTATATATCACTTTCTATTTCTTTTTATCTATATATATATATAATTCGATTTTATTCATATAAATAAATTAT